>JAFLJL010018952.1:78230-95042 GCA_018398815.1 Conus ventricosus | reverse complement strand
TGTTTTTTTTTTTTTTTTAACCTAAATGTGGCTTTATTATGTTTGGGTTAATATGGTTTTTTTGTGTTGTTGTTTTTTTTGGGGGTGGGGGGTGGGGGAAGGTGGCGTATACAATGGAATGTCATTGCAGTTTAAAGGTCTAACATCAGGTTAAAGTTATATAAAACTATAACTGAACTGAATGAACGAAAAAACAAGAACGAAAAATTTTTTCGTTCTTGTTTTTTTCGTTTTTCGTTCTTTGTTTTGTACTGTCCCAAATGTTAAATGTGATTTATTTTTTCGCCTGAAGAAGACCCAAGTGGTTGAAATGCATCGTGTCTTGTCATGTGCTTCGTTTGTCAACGTCATTGGCGGTAAGAAACAAACTCATTTCTAAATTCTAGGGTAAAACGTTTGTCGTTCTCAACACCCTGGTTATTCCATACAAAACCAAATCCAGTTTCGAAAAGGAGTATTTTTTAACTCCAGAAACCCAGTTTTGTCTTCCATTTTCATGTTGTCTTAATAACATATAATATGCTTGTTTATTAATTCTGCTTTGTGGAAGTTTTACAAGACGTAGCCAATACTTGACACACTTAGTTTTGGAACGTGTTTGCAAGGGGTATCTACCCGTTTCTCCATATGCCATTTTATTAGAACTGTGTAAAGGGATGTTTAGAAAACGTTTAATCGCCAGTGTGTGCACCTTTTCCATAAGTTCATTTTCCAATAAACCCCATATTTCTCTTCCATATGTTATCATAGGTTCCAGTTTGTGAATAAAAAAGTTTCCAAAATATAGTATGTTCAATACATTTCAACTTCCTTAAAGATCTTAAAATCTCAATAACTCCTTTCCTTCCTTTTCTATACATTTCCATCCATGCCTTACTCATACCTAGTTTAGTTGTGAAAAATATACCAAAGTATTTGTAGTTATTTGCAACTTTAACTTCTAAATCGCCATACCACCATTTTTTATGCCTAGCCAAACACCTTCCTTTCTTAAAACCATTGTCTTTGTCTTATCCATATTAACCGTTAATTTTAGTCTATCCGCATCTCCGTTTAGTGCATTTAATTGATTCTGCAGTCCAACTGGCGTATCTGAAACAAGAATCACATCATCTGCAAATAGCAACAGAAAAACTTCTGTCATACCTGGTATTAACTGGATCCCGTGCCTTCCCTTTCTATTGATTTCTAGAGCCAATTCATTTATAAAGAAAGAAAACATTTGTGGGCTCAATAAACATCCTTGCTTTACACCTTGAGGGCATCCAAAATAATCTGAATATAAACCCTTATCCCTAACACAGGCTAGTACTGAATTATAAACCCCTTCAGTGACCTATATAATTTACCTTCAACACCTGCTTTTCTTAGCACATCCCATAATATACTTCTATTCACAGAGTCCAATGCTTTCCGGAAATCGATGAAGGCTACATATAGTTTCTTATTTGTCAATAAAGATTGTACCATAGCATATAGCGTAAACATGTGGTCGATGGTGCTATAATCTTTTCTGAATCCTGCCTGTTCTTCTATGATTTTTTCTTCCCGTTCAGCCCATGCAGTCAGTCTCCTGTTTAAAATGTGGGTGTAAACTTTACTCACTGCGCTAGTTAGGGCTACACCTCTGTAGTTATCAGGGTTGTGTACATCTCCTGTTTTAAATATTGGGACTATTATAGATTTACACCATTCTTTTGAGACAGCACCAGTATCATAAAGCCTATTAAACAACATCTGAAGATAGTCTATAATGCTGTCACCGGCACATTTCATCATTTCACTAATTATCCTATCTGGTCCAGCACTTTTACCATTCTTTAGGTTTTTCTAAGCTCTTTTTTATTTCCTCTTTGGTTATGTGTTCATCAAAAAATTCTTGTGCTTCTTCTTGATCCTCATCTTCAAAATAAGTACCATCATTTCTTTCAATATTGTTCAGGTCGTTAAAGACCTTTAAAAAGTGATCTCTCCATTGTTTGATGTTAATATCATTATATATCACTGATTTTCTATTGGTTTCTCTTACCGTTTTCCAGAATAGCTTTGGATCTTTGCTAGATTGTTTCAGTTTTTCGAGTCTGATTTCATCATGCACCCTCTTTTTATCTCTTTTAAGGTCTGTGTATTTGTATTGTACGCCGCTGGTGGCTGTTTCATCAGAACATTGGGTCGTAGGAGAACAAAAGATAATGCGTGGTTTGATGAAGAATGTAAAGCACAAAGAACAATAGTGGAACGGAGCCAAATCGCCCACCAGACCGTTTCCCCGCCAAGCCGTAGAGGGTTGACACGTACAGCATCTGCCCAAAGCGCTTTCCTGACTATGCTGTAACGTGGTGCCAAGATCAGCCAGGGATAACAAGCGGGATCCTAGAGATTCAGTAACCAGAGTAGAACAGTTCATACACTCACTTGTATGAGGTCAGTGGGTAGACAGCCGAAACCGAAGTCCAGATCAACTGTAGTAGGGGGGGGGGGGGGGGGGGGGCTCTAGCAGACAATGTCCTGTCTATATTAGATTGAACAGGTGTCACTCAACACCACCGAAGTGACTCGGCAGCAGTGTCGTGTCTTCTTTAGAGGGTTGCCTCTCGGTGACTTTACATTGACCGCTCCCGGTAGATTCCCAATGTCTAAGCTGCGGCAGTAGAAAGAAACTCGTGGAGAGCGTGGCAGCAGAGAGTCCTCAGAAGAGAAGCCCCCTTCAAGCAAGTGTTTCGGCGATTATCTCCTGACACTCTAGGGGGATTGGGCCACACCCGGTTCATGATTCCGGATGTCCCTCTGCTGCCCCTTTTTTCCCTCTTGGGACGAGCCATGACTGGGATTTGAACCCATGACCCTCTGGACATGCTCATTTTCCACTTAATGACTCGCACTCTAACCACTGAGCCACAGGACACCTGATATTTGTAGGAAATTTAAGCCTTATGAAGTTCACTTTTGTTCCTTCTTGACCAGATCCAGCTTGAACACCTCTCTGCCGCTTCTGCCATTGTTTTCAGGGCTCTGTTTTTTTCCCTCCCTGCAACTGAGAGCTGTTTCATGAGGCTGTATGCAGACGTTCCTACAAACCCCCCTAGCTCCAATTTCTGCAGTGAGGACTTTGACCTGATAGCCTTCTCTCCTCGGGCTGTTTGCCAGATCAGCATACTTTTCAGTCTTGTAGATTTGAGCTGCCTCCATTCTGTTCTCATATGGCACCGTGAGCTCGATCATGATCAGCTGCTTGGTTGACTGAGAGTGGATTACTATGTCTGGTCTCATGCCACTCTTGCTGATGATATCTGGGTGACTCTTCATTCTGGGAGGTCTGCAGTGCACTCCCAGTCATCTGCCCGTCCAGCAGACTCTGCCTGCATGTTCCGAGTGGCACTGTTGTTCTTAGCCATGATTTGCTGCCTCCAGCCGTGAAGAATGTTGCGGGGGCTTTTGGAGTCCTGATTTTCCCTTTTGTGGTGTTGGTACTAGCCAGACTACTTGTACAATCTCTTTGAGCACTTGGTTGCGCCTCCATGTGTACCTTCCTCGAGCCAGGGCTACTTTACATGAGCTTAGGACACGCTCTACTGTTTGTTTTTCATGGCAGAGGGGGCATGCAGGATCGTCTGTTTTCCCCCACGTCACCAGGTTTGTATTTGAGGGCAGAAGGTCATATGCAGATCTGAGAATGAAGCTGATCCTGAGAGGGGCATGTGCCAAATGTCATTCCAAGTGAGACTTCTTTGGAGTGCATTCTCCCACGTTGTCCATTGCCCTTGCTGGCTCTGCTGGGCTGCTTTTTGGTCTTTTTTTGGTCTTCTTCTTTTCTCATCTCCTGAATCTTCATGTCTCTTTTGGCTTTTCCTTTGGCCTTTGACCACCATTCAGTTTTGGTCACCCCAGTCCTTGTCTGTTGGTCTGTGTGTGTCCTGTTATTTATCGGATCTTGAGACTTTCTTTTGCAGAATCCATCGCCTCTTGAATTTTCCATTTTCTGCCTGTCTTCAGCTGGGGCTTGATTGCTTCTACCACCTTGTCTCCTGAGTCCTCCAGCATGCTTTGAAGTCTGATCTTCCCTGCTTTGTATTCCTCCAGGATGGATTTCAGTGGTAGTTTCAGCTTTTCTTGGCGACAGTACAGCGCTATGTCAGTCAGACAGGGTGGGACACCAAGCCATTTTCCTTGTAAACTTGTTGATTTTGGCTTCCATTGCCTCCACTGTGCTGGTGCAGATGTCGTATATCATCAGAGGCCATAGGAGCTTTGGTATCAGCGTGAACTGCAGACACCAGACCTTGTATTTGCCATGGAGCCCACACTGGTCAATGGTCTCCAAGTCTTCTTCCGACATTGTTTGGTTTCTTTTGCTCTTTGTGTGTCTTTCAGCGTACCATCTTCCAAGGCTCTTGACTGGCTCTACTGTGACTGTTGGAATGGCCTGGTTGGCAAACACGGAAGACTCCAAAAAGGATGAGGCACCTATGTCGCCCAGCCTCCCCAGCACAGGACGTGTCTGTCTCCTGGTGAAATCCGTGTGTATCCATAAAGGGGCCTTGAGAGGGGGGCTCTTGCACCCAAACCCCCAAGGTCTGTTTGCCCTTGCGTTGTTTGGTTTGCTGCTTTCAAATGACTTCCATTGCCAAACCACGAAACATATTGGGGAAATTGCACCCCCCATTCCCAATTTCCCATTTCCAAAGTTGACCCAATCTTTTGGGTGTTTTCCCTGGCAGAGAACCGCAGGGAGAAGCCATTAAAGTACTTCTTGAGAAATGTCGCGGGAATGTTCGGGGGCCCAACATGGTCCATCTCAAGAGCCAACTGAAATCATCTCATGGGGTACAGACCAAATTTGCTTTTGGGGGGCCCAACCCAGCCACACAAACGTCCAGGTCTCTCTTTTCTTTTTTTCCCTCTTTGGTTTGCGCCCCAAGATCATTGGGGCCCGTGTTCTACACACCCAGCCACGCCGGGGAAAGGCCACCTTTTCTGTACTGACCATCCAAGAAATTGTTTTCCATGGGGGTACTTGGTCAGCCTTGCGGGCCATGACAGAGAAGAAGATTTTCCGTTCGACGTTCGGGATGTTTGGGCCCTAAATGGCTGATAAAAATTGATTTTTGCCCCTTTTGGGGATGTACACCCACTGCCGTCATCCATGGCCGCTGATCTTCTGGTTTCTCCAAGCTGATCGCAGCACCCCTGTGGACCCAACCCCAGCCCCTTGGGCATTTTTTTGTACACCCGGGTAAGGTTTTCCCTTTTGGGCCCCGGGTTAAAGATTTGGCTTGGCTTTGTCACCCCCCTTTTGATTTTCCCCCAAAACGTTGGGGGCTTGTCATTAAAATTTTGTTCCTCAGGGTTGGTTGGCCACCCCAGACCTTAAAAATTTGAGGGGTGCTTTGCTCTGTGGCCCGGGGTATTTTTTCCCTCAATGCAGCTAAAAAACCCCTTTTTCCACACTTGGGTCCCAGTTTTTTGGTGCTAAAACAGGGTTCTGGCAAAGGGAAAGGGGGTTTCTCTGAAGAACGCTTTTGTGTCCTTTTTCCCCTTTGTTTTCCTTTTCCTTGAGATTCCGTTTTGCTGGGGGCGGGGTTTTGGGGGGCCGGGTTTTTCCCGGTTTTTCCGGCCTCTTTTTTCCGATGGCAGTGCGGTCTTCTTTTGCTTTTGGGGCTTTTTTTTTTACCCGTTTTTTTCCCTTTCCCGTTTGGGCCCGATTTTTTTGGGGGGTTTTCCCCCGGTTGGTATTTTTGCCCCATGGCGCCCTTAATGTGGCTTTTAACACAATGCCCCCATATGTGCTGTTTGTTTTCCCAGGGTGTTTTTTCCCTATCAGTACATCGAGTTTTTGGGCAATTTTTGACCCATTTTTCTCCCAATTTTTCAGCTTTGTTTTGCTCGGGGAAAGGTTAAGTTTCAGGCCGGGCATCGGGGGGCCTTTTGCTTTTTTCCCTCCCAAACCCCCAGCGGGGGCCCCCTTGGCATTTGGGGTTTTAAAACCCCGGGCCTTTGGGTCTTCCGACGTTTTTTATTGCTGATGCAGTGCGCTGTTGCCTTCGATGAGTCTTCACACATCCATCTTTTTTCTTGGATCGCCCATCCCATTTGGTGGGAAAGTTTCCACAGACCATGGATTTTCCAGGGGGTTTCCATTTTCATAGTCCTTTTGGGTATTTGGGGTCGTGTTTGGGTTGACACCAAAGGATTCATAATTCTTTTCCCCCTTTTGGTAAAACCGGGGAACATTTTTTCCTTTTTGTACTTTTTACCCCCATGTGGAAGGAAAAGTGGGGACCCACCCCACAGAGCCTTGTTTTGGCAAAAAAAGGTACAGGGGGGTTGGGGTAAAGGGGGCCCGGAATGAGCGGGTGTGTTGTGGGTGGGGGGGGGGGTGGGGGGGGGGTATTGTTTGCCGTGAAAAGATGGAAAGGCCCGAAAGCAGAAAAAAAAAACCAACAAAATGCTCTAACATTTCAAAACCTTTGTTGTGGTTTTTTTTCATCCTAGTCCAGAAAAAAGTTTTGTTGTGGGTTTTGAAACCTCAGCCCCAGAAAAAGCTTTTTTGTGGTGTGTTGTATCCCCCGCTCCCCAAAGGGCTTTGTTGTGGTGTGTTGTATTCCTCAGCTACAGACAAAGTTTTGGGGTGGTGTTTGTATTTCAGCAACCAGAAAAAACGCTTTTTTGGGTAGTGTTGTATCCTAAATTCCCCAGGTAAAGTTTTGTTGGGGTTTTGGGTTTACCCCTCAGCAAACCAGACAAGGGTTTTGGGTTGTGTGTTGTTCCTCAGCAAACCAAAAAAAAGTTTTTTTGGGTTTGTTGTACCTCAGCTACCAGGAAAAGCTTTGTTGTAGGTTGTATCCTAAGTCCCAGGAAAAACTTTGTTGGGGTTTTGTTGATCCCCCGTCCCAGGTAAAGCTTTTTTTTGGTGTGTTGTACCCTCAGCTACCAGGAAAAGTTTTTTTGCGGTGTTTTAATATCCTAGTATCTGAAAAATTTTTTTTGGGCGTGTTGTTTACTCTCAGCTCCCGGTAAAGCTTTTTGTGGTGAAATTTTTCCCCTCGCTCCCAGGTAAAGTTTTTCGTGGGGAATTGTTTTCCTCAGCTACCGGGTTTAAAGCTTTTCTGGGGTGTTTTGGTATCCCCCGTTTACCGGGTAAAGTTTTCTGTGGTGTATTTTTTCCTCATCCCGAAAAAAGGTTTTTGTGGTGTTTTTGTATCCTCAGTACCGGAAAAAATTTTTCTGGGTGTATTGTATCCTCAGACCAAAAAAAGTTTTTCTGGGGTTTGTTTTGCTTTCCTCACTACCAGGTAAAGCTTTCTGGGGTGTTTTTTATCCCCCAGCTCCCAGGTAAAGTTTTTTCCTGTGGTTTTAAAAGTATCCTCCCTACCGGGTTTAAAGGTTTTTTTGGGGGTGTATTGACCAAGGGGCCAGGTAAAACTTTTTTGGGGGTGTGTTTATCCTCAGTCCCCGGTAAAATTTTTTTTGGTGTCTGTATCCTCAGTACGGGTAAACTTTTTTTGTGGTGTATTGTTCCTCAGACCAGGAAAAGCTTTTTTTTTGGGGTTATTGAAACCCCGCTCCGGGTAGAGTTTTTTTTGTTGTGTTTGTTCCCAGCTCCCAAGGAAAAGTTTTTTTTTTTGGGTTTATACCCTAGTTTCTGAAAAAGCTTTTTGGCGTTTTTTTACCCGGGCTACCGGAAAAGCTTTGTTTTTTTTGGCTTTGCGAAACCCTCAGCTAAAAGGGGAAAAAGTTTTTTTTGTGGTGTATTGTATCCTCAGTTTAACAGGTAAAATTTTTGTGGTGTATTGATCCTCAGCCCAAAGGTAAAGCTTTTTGTGGTTGCGGAATCCCCCCGCCCCCGGAACCCTTTTTGTGGGGGTTTTTGAAAACCTCAGCTCCCGGGTAAAGCTTTTTTTGTGGTGGTTGTATCCTCACAAACCAGGTAAAGCTTTTTTTGTGGTGTTTGTTCCTCATTACCGGGTAAAGTTTTTTTGTTGGGGTGTGTTATATCCTCGTATCCGAAAAGGGTTTTTGGGGTTTTTTTTTAATCTCACTCCAGGTAAAGCTTTTTTTGGGGTTTGTCTGTATCCTCACTAAAGGAAAAAGCTTTTTTTGTTGTGGGGGTTTATATCCTCAGTATTGAAAAAGCTTTTTGGCGTGTTGTTTACTCTCAGCTCCCGGGTAAAGCTTTTTTTGTGGCTTTTGCTGTATCCCCCATTTAAAAGGGAAAAGGGGTTTTTTTTGGGGGTGTATTGTACCCTCAGCAAACCAGGTAAAATTTTTTTTTGTGGGTATTGTATCCTCAGCTCCCAGGTAAAGTTTTTTTTGGGGTGTGCTGTATCCTCAGCTCCCAGGTAAAGCTTTTTTTTGTGGTGAAATTGTACCCCTCAGTACCGGGTTAAAGTTTTTTTTTGGTGGTGTTTTGTAACCTCACTCCAGGAAAAAGTTTTTTTTTTGTGGTGTTTTTTGGTTCCCCGTACCAGGTAAAGTTTTTTTTTTTGTGGTGTTATATCCTCCTCACATTGTAAAGCTTTTTGGCGTGTTGTTTACTCTCAGTACCGGGGTAAAGCTTTTTTTGGGGTGTGCTGTATCCTCAGCTCAAGGGTTAAAGCTTTTTTGGGGTGTTTTTGTTCCTCAGCTCCCAAGGAAAAAATTTTTTTGGGTTTTGGTTTTTGTACCCTCACTACCAGGTAAAAACTTTTTGTGGTGTTTGTATCCCAGCTACCGGGAAAAGCTTTTTTTTTGGTGTGCGTATCCTCGGGCTACCGGGAAAAAGTTTTTTTGGGTGTATTGAAACCTCAGTCCCAAAGGTAAAGCTTTTTTTTGTGGTGTGTTGTATCTCAGCTCCCGGGTTAAAACTTTTCTGTGGGTTTTTGGGTATCCTCAGCTACCAGGTAAAACTTTTCTGTGGTGTTTTTGTGTTCTCAGCTCCCCCGGGAAAAAACTTTTTTTTGGGGGTATTGAAATCCTCAGCTCCGGGTAAATTTTTCCTGTGGTGTGTTGTATCCTCACTACCGGGAAAGCTTTTTTTGTGGGTGTTTTACCCTCAGCTACCGGGAAAAACTGCGGTCCAAGAGAAAA
The DNA here is from genome assembly GCA_018398815.1 of Conus ventricosus. NCBI lineage: Eukaryota > Metazoa > Mollusca > Gastropoda > Neogastropoda > Conidae > Conus > Conus ventricosus. The sequence goes on along the minus strand of JAFLJL010018952.1, from coordinate 85,976 downwards.
CACCCGGGCCCAAATTTGGACTGATCTACGGGGGAAAGGGGGAGGAAAAAGGGTTTCGTCTTAAAGGAGTTCCGGAAGGGCGGGAAAGGGTTCCCCAGTTTGTAGAACCCCATGGGAGTTTTGCGGCTTCCCGGGGGACCCCTTTTAGCCTCACATTTGTAAAATTAACGCTACTGGGGGTAGAGGTAAGCTTCCCGTGTGTGTGTGTGTGTGTGTGGGGTGTGTGTGTGTTTGTGTGTGTGTTGTGTGTGGGGTTTTGGGGTTTGGTGTTGTGTGTGTGTGTGTGTGTGTGGTGCACGTGTTGTGTGTGGTAGGTGTGTGTCCCGGTCGTGGGTGGGGTGGGTAGGGTGCGTGTATGGGTCCCGCGGGGGCGTCCGTGTTTTTGTGTGGTGTGTTGTGGGGTTTGTGTGGGGTTGTGTGTGTGGTGTGTGTGTGCGTGGGGGTGCGTGTGGGGTGTGCGCGCGCGCGCGCGCGCGGCGTGGTGGGGTGTGGTGGGGGTTGGTGTGTGTGTGTGTGTGTGTGAGAGAGAGAGAGAGAGGAGAGAAAAAGAGAGAGAAAAGGAGAGGAGAGCCCCGGACCGCTAAAAAACCCCTTTAAATACTCAAGGATGAGTTTTTTAGGCAGTCCCTATTTTTCCCAATCTGCCCTTTGTTTTTTTCCCTACAACATTAACAAACACACTGCCCATTTTAATGACAAAAACAATGAAAAAAATAGCAACATTATAATAACAACAATAACAATAGTAATAAAAATCATAAGAATAAAAAAAACCCATTAAAAAATTTCCCCCCCAAACATAACAGAGATGTACGCCCCGCGCCCCCATGCACGCCCACGCCCACACATCCCAGGCACACACGCGTCCCCCCCCCCCCCCCCCCCCCCCCCCCCCACACACTTTAAAACTTTTTCTTTAGCAATATAGAGGCAAGAATGTGGGGGTTTGGATTTGGGGGGGTTCAAAAGGTTAGATTTATTGTTCAAGTAAATGTTTAAGTATTGCTGATTTGAAGGCCCGGCAGTGATTGAATTTTTTGGGGCGGGGAGGGAGGAAGAGATTCCACACAGATGGACCAAAAAATACAAAACTTTTTGAACAAATCATGCAAACCCCCCGGGGAAAAATGAAATTTAAATTTAATCATATCGCGTTGTTGCCATTTGGTTTAAACTCAGAAAAATTTTGTTGCGCCATGTTGAAAGGATTTTTTAAACATTAACTGCCTTTTTATGGGTTCATTTGGCTCCCCGGGGTTTAAAATCATTATTTTTGGGGCAAATTTTTCCCCGGGGTTTTTGATAAAAACTTGTCGGGAAGAATAAAGTTTAAATTTCCCCTCTTGCAAAATTTGGGATCTTTTTTATGTGATTTTCCCGGGCCCCACCCAGACGTGGACGCTAGTTGATGTGAGAAAGGAAAATGGGTTTCAAAAAAAAATTTTGGTTTTGTGGGGTTTTAAACAAAAAACCGGTTTATTGAGAAAAAAAAAAAATTGCGAGCCAACTGTTTGAAAACATGATTTATATGTGATTGCCTTTTAAAATTTCTCATCAATGATAGGGCCTAAGCCCCCGGTGTTCGATAACCTGCCTCGATCAAGGTTTCCCTCATTTTTGGGTCAACATAAGATGCTGTCGTTTTAGTTTCTTCTCGATGCGGGGCCCTACTTTTTTTTTTGTGCGGATTAAGGGCCCTTCGGTTTTGGGTTTCACCTTTTTAAAAACATCAGTTTATTTGTTTTAACGGGTATTTTTCCGACATAGGTTTTTTATCACAAGTGAAGAGAACTATCGTCACGAACGATTCCCCAAAAGACACATTGTGAGGGTAGTGCAACGGTTTGGTCATTATAAAAATACAGAAAAAGAAGAGGTCCCAAAGGGGAGAGAGAAAGGGGAGAGAGAGAGGGGAAAAGGAAGGGGAGAGAGAGAAGAAGAGAGAGGGGGGAGAAAAGAGAGAAAAGAGAGAGGAAAAGAGGGGAAAAAGAGAGGGGAGGGGAGAGAAGAAAGAAAGAAAAAGAGAGAAGGAAGGGGAGAGCGAGGGGGGAGAGAGAGGAGAGAGAAGGGGAGAAGGAGAGAGAGAGAGAGAGAGGGGAGAGAGAGAGAGAGAAAACAACTGGCCGTTTTAAATGCCTTTACAGCGCCCATTTTCCCCCGGCTCTGTTTTCCCCACAAAAGTGAAACCCCACCCAAACCCGGGGTTTTTTCCTTCCGCGCAGAGATCTCACGCCCGGGGAACTAGCGCCCTCTGTTACGTAAAACTACCGTTTACAAGCACTTCATGTAAAAACTTATATTCGGGGTTTTTAATCAAAATGGGAACTCTCTGATATATTTTTCTGTCCCGGGTTGTCGTTTGACGTTGCGCGGGGAGGGGCCCGGGGGTCTTCTCTCTCTCTCCTTTTCCCTCTTCTCTCTCTCGGGTCCTTTTTCTGTTCGTCTCCCGTTTTCTGGTCTCTCTCCCCTCTCTTCCCCTCCCCCCCTCTCTCTCCCCTCTCCCCTTTTCCTCTCTCTCAATACACATACACACACAAAACCCCATAACAACACACACACACACAAACACACCCACCCCGGGGCCGCGCGCGCGCCCCAGGGACCCCCCACACACCCACACACACACACACAACACACCACACACACAACACCACCCACGCAGCACACACACCCCAAAACAAAAAACACCCACACACCCCACACACAAAACACAAAACACAGGGGGGGGGGGGGGGGGGGGGGGGGGGGGGGAATAAGGGAAAAATGGGAAAAAAGGGCAGGAGAGACATAAAAAAATTTCATGTACAAAAGAAAAAAAACAAAGTAATACCAAGCCCGCGTGGGGCTAAAACCCCCTGCCCCGTGGCTTTGTGTGTGCAGGACAAAGATCTACCAACCCGAAAAAGCAGCTACGGGTGCAACGGGAAAGTGGTTCCAAAACCTTTGAAACGTTTCAGCTCAACTTCCAGGCCAGCATCTCGAAATTAAAAAACTGGTGCCTGGGAGGGAAAGGGAAAAGCTAAAACATCATGTCTTCGAGTGGAGTTTTGGACAATGGCACCGCATGACTTTGGAACCTTCCCGCAAAAGGTGCTTCTTTTTATGGGACAGAAGAAAAATACCAAAACGGTGTAAATTTAACTGTATGTAAAAAGGGACCACTATCTGAAATTTTATGTCGCTTGATGATAAAATCTCCTAAGGCTTCAGGTGCCGAAAATGGTTTCATATTTTTCTTAAAAAAAATTTCAAACCCCCGTTTTAATGAATGACACGATAAAAGTTTGAAAAAATGCCTTTTAAAGTTAATCGTAAACAACTCCAGAAAACACCCGTTAAAAAAATTCGAATGATTTTTTTTTAAAATTTTTTGCAACAAAAACTATTCTTGAGCAAAACGGTATTTCACGACGCTTTTATTTTTGGTTTAAATTTATCGTTTTCCGAAATATTTTTAAAAAATTTCAGTTATAACCCGAAAGTTTCCACCTAATTTCCCGAAAAGGGGAAAATTGAAGAGAAAATCGCTATTAATTGCACAATTTCAAAAAAAACTGGTAAAACTAACGTTTGTATTCAGAATCACCCGATTTTTTTCCATTTAAGTCTTTCAAATTGTTACAGATGTTGGGGGAGTTTTAGAAAAAGTGGGGGCTTCTTTCTGGGGTGGGAAACCGGGGAAATTTTAAACATTTGTTCCCTGGGTGAATTTGGTTTTCTTAGAACCCTTTGGAATTGAAAAAAATTTGGCCCTTTTTTGCCTCCCAAACAGGTTCCCATCTCGGTAATTGGGAAAAAATAGAGTTTCGAAAAAAATAGTACCTGATTTTTTGTTCTGGTGGTACTTTCCCAAAATAAGAAAAATTAAAGAACAGCTCCTTTTTGGGTTTTTATGTTTAAAAGGTATTTGAAGAAATTAGAAAAATTTTGAACAGCTTTTCTTTGTTTTTGCGGTTTAAAGGGGGACTTTCTGAGAAAATTGAAACTTTAAAAACGCTTCTTTTGTTGTTGAACTGGTGCCCTTTTCTGATAAATCTGGGAACTTTTGAAGAGGTCCCTTTTTCCCCATTGCGTTGAGTGGTAAATTTCTGGGAAAACCGAAACGGGGGGGGGGAAACTTCTTTGGTTTTTTTGCCCTTGGGGTGGTATTTTCTTACAAAGTAGTGCGTGCGTGCGTGCGTGCGTGCGGGGTGTGGGTGTGTGTGTTTGGGTTTTGTGTGTGTGTGTGTGTGTGTGGGTGGGGTGTGTGTGTGTGAGGTGTGTGTGGTGGTGTTGGGGGGTGTGTTGTTGTGCGCGCGCGCGGTTTGTGTGTTGTGTGTGGGGTGAAAAGGTGTTGAGTAAGCCAAATATACATATGTGCACTGCAAAATTTTAGAGAGGGGGAACGTCTCGTGTATGTTATGCATCCCGAACCTCATCAAAAATGTAATACTGCGCATCAAAGGGTGTACCATATGTAAGAAAGCATTGCGTAGTTGTGAGCACGGGCATGCACATAGGCCGATTTTAAAAAAAAATAGACAGAGAAACAATCGCTAAAAAAAAACAAGTAATGAAAGAAAACAAGTGCGAAAGCCTTCCTCCCAATAAGGGGCAGTGATTTGGGAAAGACTTTGAGAAGAAGACATTGGGGTGGAAAGGTGTGGAAATGGGGTCCCGGGGGCGGGAGGGGGGGGGGGGGGGAAAAAATCGGTTTTAAAAAAAAGGACATTGGGGCGTAAACGTTAAAACCTTCACTTAAAGCCGTAAGCCCCCTTTGAAAATCCATTTCGAAACAGAAAAGGTCTTCATCGCCATTTTTAGAGCGAGTTTCCGGCCAAATGACCCCAGACACATAGCGGGGAAAACCCGGGTGATTGTGCAGTCCTCTTGGGGGGCAAGTGGAAAATGTAAACCCTCTGTAATTCGGTGGGTTTCCCCAAAGGGAAACAAATACAAAAAATCCAACCCGGGACCCCAAAGGGAGCCAAAGAAGGGGTGAAATACATACATATATACGTACAGTGTTTTGTTTTTGGGGGCATCGGGAAAAATGGGGGTAAACCCCAAAATTAACACCCATCACCTATACTTGGGCCCCCGAGTCTTGGGAAAACTTGGGGGGGGTACCACAGAAGACTTCGAACCAGCTTTCCCCCATCCTCCCCGGTTTTTCAACGTTTCCCTTTGGAGTTGCTGAGTGTGAGGGCCCGTCCCTTTACTTTATTTGTCCCCCCATCCCCCTCTTCCCCTTTTCCCCTCCTCTCTCTCTCTCTCCTTTTCCTCTCTCTCTTCTCTCCCTTTTTTCCCCTCCCCTTCTCTTCTTTTCCTCTCCCCTTTTCCCCCCCCTTTTTTGTAATTTTTCACGAAAAAGAAACGGGGTGGATAATTTCATTTAAAAATTACAGTCAAAAATAATCTGCCAGGCACACAAAACACACGGAAATTTCCCTGGAACAAACCCACTGCATTTTGGCATTTTTTTTTTGTCCCGTTTCCAAACACAACAACGCCCCAAAACAACACACAACCCCAAAACACCACAACCCACACCCCACCACACACACACCACACGCCACGCCGCACGCAGCACGCACACACACCACACCCCAAACACACCACACACACACACACACCCACATACACACACGCACCCCGCACGCACGCACGCACGGGGCACCACACACACCCCCACCCCCCACACACACACAACCACACACACACCACACACGGACGCAACACAAAACCCAAAAACACACACACACCACACACCCCCCAAAACCCCAACACACACACACACACACCAAAACACACACACCACACACCCACAACATGTTCCCGAAAAAAGGGGCAAAAAAAAATCGAACGTAAACACGACGCACTAAAAGCGGGCAAAAAAGGACAATTTACTTCAATCAATTTACTTTACGTAATTTCCCGTCTCTGACAAAATCACTTTGGGCATGACCACCCCAAGCTTTTCTTCACCCTCATCATCATCACCCTCAAAAAACCCCCGATCAACATCCAACTGCTCCAGGACTAACCCGGAGGAAAAAACAGGCTGGTCCCCAACATCGGCCAAAAACGTCCTTTCCGAAACAGTGGTCCCCCCATACCTGCCCAAGCTGCGAAGTCCCAGTAACCCTGCTGGGCTGGCGGTCAACATGGGATGCCGGGGCCCGTGGGGGGTGAGTTTTTGGGTTTTTCAGATGTGACCACCTTTTTTGCTTTAGTGGCCCAAAAGGTATCTTTGTGCCGGGGACAAAAGCTTTGGGGATTTGGTGGATTTTCGGGGAAGGGAAAAGACGCATGCAGTCTCAGAGAGGAGGAGCGCGCGCAAACGGGATTTGGGATCGTCCCCTTTTAAAGGTGCCCCGCGGGTTGTTGCCTTGGCGGGGAAAGACAGCGACCATTTCTGTTACCCTTTGAATGTAAGTCATCCAAAAGATTACCGGTAAAAAACGGGAAAAAGCCTTTTTTAAATTAAAGGAGGGGAGGGGGGGGGGGGGGGGCTGGGGGAGGGAGAAAGGGGAGGGGAAGAAAAAGGTGAAGGAAATGTCGGCGTCTTTGAATTTAAACCCTTTGCTTTCTTTACTTTTTTAAACCCAAAATTTTCAAGATGGTCCAAAATTTTTACGTATGACTTCTTTGAAAGCAAAGGCATTACCCTAACAAAAACAAAAGAAAAAACTTTTGTTTTGTTTCTTTGTTTTTTAAAAGGGGGGAAAAAAAATATTTGTTTTTGGGAAAAACCCTTTAAAAACTAAGCAAAAATTTATAGAAAATAAAAAGGGGAAATTTAAAAGTGGAAAAAAGAATGGGGTGGTTTTGATCTTTTTTTTTATTTAAAACCAAGTACAAAAACGAAAAACCCAAAGGGGAAAGGGGAATTTTAATTTCAAAAAATTTCCATGGAGAAAGGGGAAATTAGGGAAAAGGGCTAAAAATAAGTTTATTGTTTTTTGTTGTACAAGTTGAACGCAAAGGGTTTTGTTTATAAATGTGTATGCGCCCAATGAACCCCCCGAAAGCTTTTCCCTTTCCCTTTACATATAACAGACATTCTGTGAATGTAAACGAAGGAGGGAGGTTGTACCCCTTTTTGGGGACCTAAAGTTGTTTTCAAGAATCATCTTTTTGGGGACCTAAAGTGTGTTTTCAAGTAAAAAAATTGATATTATATTGGGAGCCCCATGATAATAGAGAAGTTTAAAAAACTTTAAAGAAAAAAACGAAATTTAGGTTTCAAAAAGTAGGAGAAATCACCCCCCAATTTTAGACAAAAACCTTTGGGGTTGAAATAGCCATTTAAAGCGGGTTTGTTTAAATTTTTTCTTTCTTTCCCAAAAATCACATTGGATGTGGTTTTATTGGGCGCCCTACACATTTATAAAATAACATTACGTTTAAATGTGCAACAATAAACTAAACACCTTTTAGACCTTTTCTAATTTCTTCCCCGGAAAAATTTTTTGAAATGAAAAATTTCCCTTTACTTTTGTGTTGTACTTGTATAAAAAAAAAGATCAACCATCACACAACCCCCCGGGCGCGCGCGCGTCCTTTATTTAAGGATGAAAGTGTATGGGTGTAGAATTTCTGTGGAGGGTTGGCCCGACGGAAAAGAGACAAGGGTCATTTGATTTACGTGCCAGAGGGGTGTGTATATGGGGTTTTAATTTTGTGAGGGGTGGGGAAAGAGACAAACTCTTAAGATTTTACGTGTCAGAGGATGCTGTGTTTGTGGAATTTGAGAAGGGGCTG
>JAFLJL010018952.1:60298-75630 GCA_018398815.1 Conus ventricosus | reverse complement strand
CGATTTCCATACAGTCTGCCGTGTTTTTCCCCCGTGCTTCTGCCTGCGTTACGGGGATTAGCTTGTGTGTGTGTGTGTGTGTGTGTGTGTGTGTGTGTGTGTGTGTGTGTGTGTGTGTGTGTGTGTGTGTGTGAGTGTGTGTGTGTGTGTGTGTGTGTGTGTGTGTGTGTGTGTGTGTGTGGAGTTAGGGTGTTGCTACACGAGCCTTTTCATGTAATGTACTGTACTGCATTGCATTGTATTGTGTTATTGTTGTGTGTGGTGTTACTGCAGCATTGTATTTGTTTCGCATTGTATGGTGTTATATTGTGTTGCGTTGTGTTGTATTGTGTTTGTACTGTGTTGAAGTGTGTGGAGTGTTTTTTTGTATTTCACTGCATTACATAGCAGTGCAAAGTGTTGCATGGCATTGCATTGTATTGTACTGTATTGTACTGTATTGCATTCCATTGTACTGTATTGCATTGCATTGGACTGCATTGCATTGATTTGTATTGTGTTGTATTGTACTGTACTGTACTGCATTACATTGTACTGTACTGCATTACATTGTACTGTATTGCATTGCATTGGACTGTATTGCATTGCATTGGACTGTATTGCATTGCATTGGACTGTATTGCATTGCATTGGACTGCATTGCATTGATTTGTATTGTATTGTATTGTACTGTACTGTACTGTATTGCATTGCATTGTACTGTATTGCATTGCATTGTACTGTATTGCATTGCATTGGACTGTGTTGCATTGCATTGGACTGTATTGCATTGCATTGGACTGTGTTGCATTGCATTGGACTGTATTGCATTGCATTGGACTGTATTGCATTGCATTGGACTGTATTGCATTGCATTGGACTGTGTTGCATTGCATTGTACTGTATTGCATTGCATTGTACTGTATTGCATTGCATTGGACTGTGTTGCATTGCATTGGACTGTGTTGCATTGATTTGTATTGTATTATATTGTATTGTACTGTACTGCATTTCATTGGACTGTATTGCATTCCATTGTACTGTATTGCATTCCATTGTACTCTATTGCATTGCATTGGACTGTATTGCATTCCATTGTACTGTATTGCATTCCATTGTACTGTATTGCATTCCATTGTACTGTATTGCATTGCATTGGACTGTGTTGCATTCCATTGTACTGTATTGCATTCCATTGTACTGTATTGCATTGCATTGGACTGTATTGCATTCCATTGTACTGTATTGCATTCCATTGTACTGTATTGCATTCCATTGGACTGTGTTGCATTGCATTGTATTGTGTTGTACTGTACTGTATTGCATTGTACTGTATTGCATTACATTGTACTGTATTGCATTGCATTGTACTGTATTGCATTGCATTGTACTGTACTGCATTACATTGTACTGTATTGCATTGCATTGTACTGTATTGCATTACATTGTACTGTATTGCATTGCATTGTACTGTATTGCATTCCATTGTACTGTATTGCATTCCATTGGACTGTGTTGCATTGCATTGTGTTGTACTGTACTGTATTGCATTGTACTGTATTGCATTACATTGTACTGTATTGCATTGCATTGTACTGTATTGCATTGCATTGTACTGTATTGCATTCCATTGGACTGTTGCATTGCATTGTATTGTACTATACTGTACTGCATTCCATTGTATGTATTGTATTGCATTGTATAGTATTGTACTGTACTGCATTCCATTGTACTGTATTGCATTGCCATGTGTTGTACTGTATTGTACTGTACTGCATTCCATTGTACTGTATTGCATTGCATTGTGTTGTGTTGTATTGTATTATACTGTACTGCATTCCATTGTACTGTATTGCATTGCATTGTGTTGTATTGTATTGTACTGTGCTGCATTCCATTGTACTGTATTGCATTGCATAATACTGTTTTGCATTGCATTGGACTGCATTGTATTTTACTGTATTGCAATGTACGGTGTTGTGTTGTACAATTATTACATTGCATTGTATTGTACTGTACAGTACTGTATTGCATTGTACTGTATTGCATTGCATTGTATTGCATTGTCTTGTGTTGCATTGCATTGCATTGCATGTATTGCATTGTCTTGTGTTGATTGCAATGCATAGTATTACATTGGGGTGGTACGTCATTGTATTGCATTGCATTGTATCGTACTGTACTGTGCTATACTGTACTGTATCGTACTGTACTATGCTATACTGTACTGTATTGTACTGTACTGTGTTCCGGGCCATGTCAGATCTGTACGAATTTCCTGCTGCACTTCCAGGCCAGACCCGTTGGCTCTTTTTGCCTCTGTCAAAAATGTAAATATAGAACTGCAAAAGAAGATTTCATAATGTTGCAGATTTGTTTGTTGGTCTGTTTGTTTTTTCTTCCAATTCACCGCGCACGCACGCACGCACGCACGCACACACACACACACACACACACACACACACACACACACACACACACACAACACACACACACACACACACACGCACGCACGCACGCACGCACGCACGCACGCACGCACGCACACACACACACACACAACAAAATTATTTCAAACGACAATCTTAACAACTGCAATACATTTTCCGTTAAACGAAAAATGTACTCTCTCTCTCTCTCTCTCTCTCTCTCTCTCTCTCTCTCTCTCTCTCTCTCTCTCTCTCTCTCTCTCTCTCTCTCTCTCTCTCTCTCTCTCTCAGTTTCACTGCTGCTTGTAAAGATCTTGCCAGTCGAGCGAAAAATGCATTGTTGTGTATAGTTCAGAAGCTATATGCTCTAAATAACAATTCCTTTGAACTGTTTATAAAACTTTTTGATACGCGTGTCCAGCCAGTGCTGCTATACGGATCAGAAATATGGGGGTTAGACCAAGCCGCTGCTCACTGTGAGTCAGTTCATTTATTTGCTCTTAAAAAGTATTGAGGCGTAGATATGCGTACTCCCAACGATTTAGTATATGGTGAAACAAACAGATTTCCCACGTATGTTAATGCTGCGGTTAACTGCCTTCGATATTGGTTTAAGCTATTACATATGGATGAACATAGGTTACCTAAAATAGCGTATAAAATGCTGTATGATTTAGATGCTAGGGGAAGGAAGAACTGGGTTTCAAATGTGCGTGTTTGTTTATATAGCAATGGTTTTGGTGACGTGTGGTGAAATCAAGGTGTGGGAAATGAAAATCACTTTATAGCAATGTTTCGTCAGCGTTTGATTGACTGTAGATGGCAAAAACTGGAATAACCACATCTACACTAGTGAAAGATTTCATTTGTATAGAATGTTTTGTAATACCCATGACTTGAAGCAATATTTGAAAGCAAATATGGACCGAAAACTGAAGTTTATAATGACTAGGTTTAGACTAGGTATATCTGACTTGAATGTGCATCGATTTAGATATAAATGTTGTAATGATCGCGATCTGATGTGTCCATTATGCCAGATGTCTAAAGAAGACGAGATACACTTCGTTCTTTGTTGTCAAAGGTTGAAAGAAATAAAGAAAAGTTTTGGAGCCTAAATATTATCGACAACCTTGTTTATTTAAACTAAGTCTACTCATGGCATGCACTAAACCTGATGTTGTACGTAATATTTATCGTTGTTTTTGTATAAGGCTTTTAAATATATGAGAAATAGCTACTTCATAGTTTTGCATGATGTGCCTGCCATAACTGTAGCCCTTTGTATTGCATGATGAAGTGGTATACATGTACGTTTACCCCTTCATGAGGGGCTGAGGCCTATATGAATAAACATTCATTCATTCATTCATTCTCTCTCTCTCTCTCTCTCTCTCTCTCTCTCTCTCTCTCTCTCTCTCTCTCTGTCTCTCTCTCTCTCTCTCTGTCTCTCTCTCTCTGTCAAAAACTGCTAACCTGTCGCCTTAAGAATATTCCAAACAGTCTCTTTCCTCAGCCTACCCCCTCTGTCTGTATGTCTGTCGTCTGTCTGTCTGTCTGTCTGTCTGTCTGTTCTCTCTCTCTCTCTCTCTTCTCTCTCTCTTTCACTCTCTCTCTCTCTCTGTATCTCTCTCTCTGTGTGTCTCTTGTCTCTGTCTCTGTCTCTCTCTCTCTCTCTCTCTCTCTCTCTCTCTCTCTCTCTCTCTCTCCCTCTCTCTCTCTCTCAAACAAAAAAGAACAAAAAACAAAAACTGATTACCTGTCGTCTCAAAGAATATTCGAAATAGGCTCATTCCTCAGCGCCCCTGCCCCCTCCCCCCCCCCCAACCTTGACACCCTTACCCCCTCCCTCTCTCTCTCTCTCTCTCTCTCTCTCTCTCTCTCTCTCTCTCTCTCTCTCTCCTCTCCTCTCTCTCTCTCTTCAAAGACTGCTGTCTTGTCGCCTCAAAGATGATTCAAAACAAACTCTTTCATCAGCCCCCTTGGTATCTTCATCTGAATCCAGTTGAATCTATTCCTGCAGTTCTTTTCTGTTCTAAGACCAAGATCACGTGCCCCGTCCAGACAGGTGAGTGTATCATCACAATGATCTCTTTGGCTAAAGTTTGGCTTTTTTAATGCCCGATCGTACTTCGTTGAACTGATCTGTCGTCAAATTCTTCCCATCTCTTCCCAGAGTTTTTTTTCCCATGTCTTAGAAAACGAAAGTGATATATGCTCAATGCTGACTGTCTGTGAGGAGGTTCAGAATATTTACAATAGAAACAGAACAGAAATCGTCAAAGGTTGGTCAGAGACAGTCTTCGGAACTGATGACTTCAACAATCTGCTCAATACAAACTATCTTTGAAGACGTTGAGAATATTTACAATAGAAACAGAACAGAAGTCGTCAACAGTTTGGTTATAGACAGTCTTCGACTGATGAGATAAAAAAATCATTTTTGATGTCATGCATCAGTCCCGAAGACCGTCTATGACCAAAACGTTGACAATTTCTAGTTTTGTTGTTGCTGTTGTTGTTGTTGTTGTATTCTTAATGAAAATCTTCTAAGTAACCTCAAAGATAGTGTGTCTTGGTGAAACGAAGATCAGCAGTCAATAACAATTTGTATGATATTTGCTCACTTTACCTCCAGCTCCAACACAAGCTGGAATACTTGTCACATCGAAACTGCACCATGGCCAGACTCAACAGTTATAACCATACGCCATAGGAGCAAAATGAGCCAGAACATCTCAATTCCTGATAGAGGGTTTTTTCTCTTTACTTTGAGCTGAAAATTTGGTTTTAGTTGTGTGTGTGTGTGTGTGTGTGTGTGTGTGTGTGTGTGGTGTGTGTGTGTGTGTGTGTGTGTGTGTGTGTGTGTGTGTGTGTGTGTGTGTTTCAAAATCAGAATTTAGGAGAAAGAATTGCCACAAACCTTTGTTAGGGGTATCATAATTCAGAAGATTTTTTCACAATATTTACCCTGCAAACATTGACAGCAGCAAAATGGACGTAAAAGAACATCAAAGTACGTTCTACCTACCATGTTACAGTTGATTATATTGACCTTTTCCTACCTGTGAATGCCCAGGGGTACTATGCTTCAGGAGATGTGTTAATGTGATCTTTTTTTTTTAATACGTATCATTCTGACACAGTCCGTCACTGATATTCTACTTGATGTTGGAAAGTTTTAGCTTCTATGAAACTTTCACCGGTCTACAAACCATCCTCTTTTAATCAGTAAAATCAACATCAATAATATTTTGCAACAGGAGTCTATTTTTGCATGCGCAGCAAGTTTCTGAACAAGAAATGAGTATGAAATACACTTTAACTGATACAAGGACATGTGCAATGAGAACACCTGATGATACAAGGACATGTGCAATGAGAACACCTGATGATACAAGGACATGTGCAATGAGAACACCTGATGACACAAGGACATGTGCAATGAGAACACCTGATGACACACGGACATGTGCAATGAGAACACCTGATGACACAAGGACATGTGCAATGAGAACACCTGATGACACAAGGACATGTGCAATGAGAACACCTGATGACACAAGGACATGTGCATTGAGAACACCTGCTGACACAAGGACATGTGCAATGAGAACACCTGATGACACAAGGACATGTGCAATGAGAACACCTGATGGGGGATACAGTGTGGGGCCTATAGGCAAATCAGAAACCCACTCACCCACTTCCAGCCCCCATCCGCCCCCTGAAAGGCTTACTTAAAAGGGCCTTTAGGCGTATCTTCCACTTAGCGATTGAAACATCACATTTGCCACAGTCTCATGCATATACCCCTAACTACAAACAAAAATATATACGTGTAGTAGAGAATTGGACAGACTTCCCGAATTTATTTTAAAAAAATAAATAAATAAATAAAATAAAATCTGGTGCTGTAGAGAAATTGGACGTACCCCCCTCCCCCAAAACTACGAACAACAACACCCATATAGTTTAGAATTTAGGCATATCCCCTAAAGTACGAACAAAAACATCCACGTGATAGAAACTTTGGACATATTCCCCAAAGTATCAACAAAAGCACTCGTGTAGTAGAGAATTTGGACATATATCCCCCAAAGGACGAACCAAAACACCTATGTAGTATAGACTTTGGACATATTTCCCAAATCAACAAAAGTACTCGTGTAGTAGGGAATTTGGCCATATCCCCCAAATGACGAACAAAAACACGTATGTAGTACAGACTTTGGACATATTCCCCAAATCACCAACAAACACTCGTGTAGTAGAGAATTTGGATATATATCCCCCAAATGCCGAATGCAAGCAGCTCCTCAACAGGGGGCGTACAAGGCTATACCCCAGAATTAACGACAGAAATACCTTCTGTGGTGGAACCACTAAGCACAACCCTTCCCCTCCCCACCTACCCCCCAGTTTACCAGCAGAAACATCTGGTGTAGCAGGCATGTGGACACATCCCCCAAAAACCTACGGAAATACGTTGTATAGCAGGACCTGTGGGCATACCACCCGAAGCACCTAAACAAATAGATCATGTAGAAGGGCTTTTAGGCCTGCCTCCCACATTACCAACGTAAAACAGCTCGTGTACCCAAGCCTTTAAGCTTTCTGTTCAAATAATCAGTCAGAAAGGTCGTGAAGCAGAGACTTCAGGCATATTTTTTTCAAATAACTGCTGGGAACATCTCGTGTGACTGAACTTTAGTAATACCTACTAACATACCAACGGAAAAGATTTTAGTGTCACACGAGCTAAAGCATTTCACCCAGACTACCACCAGAAACATCTCGTGTAGCACGGCCTTTATGTTGGCCTATATTCCTCGCACTGCCATAGGAAACAACAACATGCAACACAGCTTCTAACATACCTCCTGAATTACCTGCAGAAATTCGTCGAGTCGTAGGTCTTTGAGGCATATCTCCCAAATTATTGATAGAAGCTCTTCGTGTAATAGGTCCTTGAGGCATATCCTATAAGTTAGCATCGCAAACAACTCGTGTAACAGCCTATGTGTTTAAATCCCACAGATTCTCTGTGGATTCTCTTGTGTAAGCTGCCTTTTACAGCAGAATGCCCCGCCTCTTGTGTAAACTGCCTTTTACAGCAGAATGCCCCGCCTCTTGTGTAAGCGGCCTTTTACAGCAGAATGCCCCGCCTCTTGTGTAAGCGGCCTTTTACAGCAGAATGCCCCGCCTCTTTACCCCACCCCTTCGCCTCTCGGCCTTTTTCCACCCCTCCCGTCTCCATCTCCACCCACACACTTTCCTACCACACACCCTCCCGTCTCCATCTCCACCCACACACTTTCCTACCACACCACCCGTCCCGTCTCCATCTCCACCCACACACTTTCCTACCACACCACCCCTCCCGTCTCCATCTCCACCCACACACTTTCCTACCACACCACCCTCCTCTCCCTCTCCACCCACACACTTTCCCACCACACCACCCTCCCCTCTCCATCTCCACCACACACTTTCCTACCACACCACCCCTCGTCTCCATCTCACCCACACACTTTCCTACCACACCACCCTCCCGTCTCCATCTCCACCCACACACTTTCCTACCACACCACCCTCCCGTCTCCATCTCACCCACACACTTTCCTACCACACCACCCCCTCCCGTCTCCATCTCCACCCACACACTTTCCTACCACACCACCCCTCCGTCTCCATCTCCACCCAACACTTTCCTACCACACAAATTACCATCCTCGGCCTTTTTCCACCCTCCCGTCTCCATCTCCACCACACACTTTCCTACCACACCACCCCTCCGTCTCCATTTTCCACCCACACACTTTCCTACCACACCACCCCTCCGTCTCCATCCACCCACACACTTTCCTACCACACAAATTACCATCCTCGGCCTTTTTCCACCCCCCGTCTCATCTCCACCCACACACTTTCCTACCCACCCCAAACCCCTCCCGTCTCCATCTCCACCACACACTTTCCTCCCACAAAAATTTACCATCCTCGGCCTTTTTCCACCCCTCCCGTCTCCATCTCCACCCACACACTTTCCTCCCACACACCCCCGTCTCCATCTCCACCACACACTTTCCTACCACACAAATTACCATCCTCGGCCTTTTTCCACCCCCCCCGTCTCTATCTCCACCCACACACTTTCTACCACACAAAATTACCATCCTCGGCCTTTTTCCACCCCTCCCGTCTCCATCTCCACCCACACATTTCCTACCACACAAATTCCCATCCTCGGCCTTTTTCCCCCCTCCGTCTCCATCTCCACCCACACACTTTCCTACCACACAAATTACCATCCTCGGCCTTTTTCCACCCCTCCGTCCCCATCTCCACTCACACACTTTCCTACCACACAAATTACCATCCTCGGCCTTTTTCCACCCCTCCGTCTCCATCTCACCCACACACTTTCCTACCACACAAATTACCATCTCGGCCTTTTTCCACCCCTCCCGTCCCCATCTCCACCCACACACTTTCCTACCACACAAATTACCATCCTCGGCCTTTTTCCACCCCTCCGTCTCCATCTCCCCCCCACACACTTTCCTACCACACCACCCCTCCCGTCTCCATCTCCACCCACACACTTTCCTACCACACAAATTACCATCCTCGGCCTTTTTCCACCCCTCCCGTCTCCATCTCCACCACACACTTTCCTACCACACAAAATTTACCATCCTGGGCCCTTTTTTCCCACCCCTCCGTTCCATCTCCACCCACACACTTTCCTACCACACCACCCTCCGTCTCCATCTCCACCCACAACACTTTCCTACACACAAATTACCATCCTCGGCCTTTTTTCCACCCTCCGTCTCCATCTCCACCCACACACTTTCCTCCCACACAAATTACCATCCTCGGCCTTTTTCCACCCTCCGTCTCCATCTCCACCACAACACTTTCCTACCACACCACCCCTCCGTCTCCATCTCCACCCACACATTTCCTACCACACAAAATTACCATCCTCGGCCTTTTTCCACCCCTCCGTCTCCATCTCCACCCACACACTTTCCTACCACACAAATTACCATCCTCGGCCTTTTTCCAACCCTCCCGTCTCATCTCCACCCACACACTTTCCTACCACACAAATTACCATCTCGGCCTTTTTCCACCCCTCCCGTCTCCATCTCCACCCCCCACTTTCCTACCACACAAATTACCTACAGGAAAGTCGATTCAAACGTTAGCTAGTCATTATTTAGCATTTGTTAGTATTCATAGAAGCCAATGAGATGGCAATGCCGCCGTATTATGTGTTCGATTCCACGTGCAGTCAATAACCTTTCCCCGCAAAGTTCATGAGGGAGGTAAGTTTGAATACTACTGGCATTTTGTAGAGCATTTATGAAAGGTCTGCTTTACCATATGATGCGCTGAGCTGCGCTATTATCTGGAAACTAATATGTTTAGCGCTTTTTCTCTGTCTGTTTGTCAGTATGTATGTCTGTTGTTTGTCTGTCTGTATGGATGGATGGATGGGTGGATGGATGGATAGATGGATGGATGGATGGATGGATGGATGGATGGGTAGATGGATGGATGGATGGATGGATGGATGGATGGATGGATGGATGGATGGATGGATGGATGGATGGATGGTGGATGGTGGATGGATGGATGGATGGATGGATGGATGGATGGATGGGTGGATTAATGGATGGATGGATGGATAGATGGATAGATAGATGGATGGATGGATGGATGGATGGATGGATGGATGCATGCATGCATGTATGTAAGCATGTATGTATGTATTTAGAGCAAACTTGTGGGTCTGGAGGAAAAAATGAGCGTTTATAGACGCAGGTAGAGCTAACGTGTTGGGTCTGGAAGGGAAATGACTTTCATAGACCACAATAAGTAGAGCTAACTTCTAGGTCTGGAAAAGAAATGGGTGTGCATAGACCAGTTAGTAAAGCTAGCTTCTGGGCCTGGGAAAGTGAGTGTTCATAGACCAGTAAATAGAGCTGCCATCTGTGTGTGGAAAGGAAATAAGTGTTTATAGACCAGCAAGTAGACTAACCCCTGGGTCTGAAAGGGAAACAACTCACAACAGGTCGAGAGGAAGAGGTGACTCCTGGGTCTCGAAGGGAGCTTACTCTTCACGGCCCAAGAGATAGAGATGAACTTCTGGGTCTTTTGGAAGATCAGTCTCCAAGCCCACGAGATGGGGGGTAGCTCCTGGGACGGAAGGCGGGGGGGGGGGGGGGGGGGGGTTACTGTCTCCCAGTCGTAGAGTTTTAACAAGATGCAAAGCATATAAACGTACTCCCAGTTTACCGGATTACGCGTGAGATATTCCACAAAGAGGAAAAAACCGTCTTGGGCTGGTGTAACCGTCAGTAATGGCTATTCTGGTAAACATCGGCCATCACTGTGACCTATAATGAACATACTTACAATTTTTTTAGAAAGATCGGCCAACAACTTTCTGAGATTTTCCATAAAGATGAAACGGTAATAGGCCGTTGTAACGGCTATAACGGTAAAACTTAACATCGGGTATCATCCGTGACATATACTGAACGCACCTACAAATTTTCAGAAAGATCGGCCACATACTTTCTGAGATATTCCAAAAAAAGAAAAAACGTTATGGGTCGTTATAGCCGTTAGTAACGGCTACAACGGTAAACTAAAACATCGGGTATCTATCCGTCACCCATAATGAACATACCTACAAATTTTCAGAAAGTTCGACAAAGTGCTTTCTAAGATATTCCATAAAGAGGAAAAACCGTTATAGGTCGTTATAGCCGTTGGTAATGGCTCTAACGGTAAACTAAAACATCGGGCATCATCCGTAACCATAGTGAACATACCTGCTAATTTTCACAATATCGGCCAAGTACTTTCTGAGATATACATAAAGAAAAAACCGTTACAGGCTGTTACAGCCGTTAGTAACGACTATAACAGTGAACTAAAACATCGTGCATTATTCGTGACCCATAATAAACATACCTGCTAATGTTCACAAAGATCGGCCAAGTACTTTCTGAGATATTCCATGAAGAAGAAAAACGTTACAGGCCGTTACAGCCACTAGTAACGGCTATAACGGTAAACTAAAACATCGGGCATCAAGCCGTGACCCATAATGAACATGCTACAAATTTTCAGAATGATCGGCCAAGTACTTTTTGAGATATTCTATAAGAAAAAAACCCGTTACAAACCGTTACAGCGTTAGTAACAGTTATAACGGGCTAAACTAAACATCAGGCATCATTCGTGACCATAATTGAACATACCTGCTAATTTTCACAAAGATCGGCCCAAGTACTTTCTGAGATATTCCATAAAGAAGAAAAACCGTTACAGGCCGTTACAGCCGTTAGTAACGGCTATAACGGTAAACTAAAACATGGGCACCATCCGTGACCCATAATGCACATACCTACAAATTTTCACAAATATCGGCCCTGTAGTTTTGTCTGGAGCGAGTGGAACACATTTGACCACGGACGGACGTGCGCGCGCACACACACACACACACACACACACACACACACACACACACACACACACACACACACAGCATTTCTTCCTTCCCATTCTAAAGTACTCCCTGAGCCCCCAGAGGTAGAGGCACTTTCTGGGTATATGAAGATGAGTATACACAAGATCAAAAAGCAGAGGTGGACGCAGCTTCAAAGATTATGAAGGAGATTCTCCACAACCTGCGATGTACAAAATAGCCTCCAGGCCTATCAATACTGACTTCCATAAAAAACGCGGAAAAATTGAAAGGCTATTTTTCGGGTGAAAAGGGGGTGAATATACAATATTGAACCATTGTGGCAAGTTGTTTGGGTCCAAGACTCACGTGCAGTGAAAAAATTGTGTGAGCAACACATTCACGGCATTGGAGGGTCAACAAAAATGGCAAACTGGTTGCTGCATGTGAGGCACGTGCACACCATGCAGAGCAAAGTTAACCAGCGACAAGTACGCAGGCATGCAGCCTGTATAAAGCCGCGCTACAAAGGTTCAGATAACGACTTGCCGTCTGAGCGCTACAGAGATGCCAAGACTACGAGCAGAGGAACGCAATCGTGCCTAGGCCATCTGGAGGCTGGTGTGGATGCCAGGCAGGTCGCCAACATCTTTAACGTCCACATCTCAACCATCTATCGTCTGCAGCACCGCATGCGAGTCACTGGTACCACTGATGATCGTCCCGGCCAGGCCGTCCTCGGGTCACCACACAAGAGAGGATCGCCATTTTGTTGGAACCCATCTGCGGGACAGGCGGCAAACAGCCGCAAACACTGCTCGACAGGTGCCTGGGAATCTCCAGCAACAAATCAGCCTCAACACTGTGCGGCGGCGTCTTCAGGAGAACGGGCTGGCATGTAGGCGTCCTCACAGAGGTCCGGTACTGACACCAAGACACTGGCAGGACAGGCGCAGTGGGCACACAGCCCGAATCAACTGGCGCAGGCAGCAGTGGGGACGCATACTGTTCTCAGATGAGAGCCGTTTTTGTATTGACATGGCTGATGGTCGTGTCAGAATATGGCGTCGACCTGGTGAACGCTATGCTGACTCCTGTGTGGTAGAGCAGAACCCCTGGGGGAGCCCGAACGTTATGATATGGGGTGCAATTGGCATTAACCACGCCATAGGACCAGTATCTTTCAGAAATTGGTCTGGTCGTGGACAGGGTGTCAATGCACAGCGTACATCCACCAGGTGCTCAGACCCCATGTCGTTCCTTTTTTTGCGCAAACCCAAATGGACATTCCAACAGGACAATGCAAGACACACACAGCCGGGCCACCCAGCAATTTCTTCAGCATAACAACGTCAATGTGCTGCCCTGGCCAGCCCTCAGTCCCGATTTTAAACCCAATAGAACATTTTTGGGATGAACTTGGCAGACGGTTGGACCCTCCTGCGTCCACGACCAGCAACAGCGGTCAATTCACCAGGCCTTCATCCATGTGTGGGCTGGTGTGCCAGGGGACGCATCAACCACTGGTCCACTCAATGACCGCAGGTGTCAAGCAGTTGTCCATGCAAATGGTGGCCACACACGGTATTAGGATTCAAGCTGGTTTGTCACGTGACTTGGATTTTTCCACACAAGACATATTGCTGATGACATTTTCACACATTACCGTGTTAATGAATCAAATCAACGTTGAATTCTCGCTTCCACTCTGTACAATTGGGACCAATAAAATTCGACCTTCAGCTTGTTTTGCTTTCGCGTTTTTTATGGAAGTCAGTATATTATCAGAAAGGGAATTAATCTTGGGTTAGAGCTGGAGCTACCTTCTGGCCCGCCGTTGAATGGTCACACACACACAGGGTCACTTACCCTCCAGCTGTGTTGAGCGCCGCAAACTTAGTTTCATCATCACGGAGCGCATGAGGGTTAGTTCAGGCCAGCGTCCATATATGCCGATGTCCTTTTAATGTCGTCATAAATGATTGTAGCCTATCTCTATGAACGCACGATCAGCGTGAACGTAAAATACGTATATAAACTTGATCTTAGGGGTATAAATAATTTGAGTGATGGCGGTTTTTTGGAGTCAGTTTGGTCGTCGCGTGTTCTGTATCACCGCTTTGGAAAACATGAGAGGTTTACTTTCCACTGTTTTGTGTGTGCTGTTTTCAGCCTCTTGGCTGCTGGTAAGAGAGAAGAAAACATGCGTGTTCGTTCGTTCGTTCTTCAATTTAACGTCTATTCACATAAGTGATTTTAGACAGGGTTAGGGAAGTGCGTGTCTATGCATGCATATGCGCATGTGTGTGGTGTGTGTGTGTGTGTGTGTGTGTGTGTGTGTGTGTGTGTGTGTGTGATGTGTGTGTAAGCGCGCGAAAAGCGCGCGCACGGTGTGTGTGTTGCGTGCGTTGTGTGCGTGTGTGTGCAAGGTGTTTGGTTGATGGACCGTAAGAATTTGTCAAAAGTTAGCTATATACAGTGATTCATATAAAATTTTACAATTACCAAGCCAAGCAAAATATTAAAAAAATAATATGTACGGGGAAACTGTTACCCAAATGTAAGCGTCATATCTGTATGAACATTGTTAAAAAAAGAGCCTTGGACTAATTTATCAAGGATTAACAAAGAACAAGACTGGGGAAGTTTTGGAAAATAACGTGCCTCAGTTGCAGGCAGTCAGGATTTTATTTTAAATATTTCGCAGTGGAAAGAAGATGTGGTTTTTGAAACTTTCAAATTCATTGTGTGTGTGTGTGTGTGTGTGTGTGTGTGTGTGTGTGTTGGGTGGTGTTTTGGGGTGGTGTGTGTGTGTGTGTGGTGTGCTAGGGGAACGCGCACGCATGTGTTTGAATGTAAGTTGCAGAAAATTTGTGTCGAATTTGTAATAATATTGGAAAGTAATTTTGTAAGCGTGTGTGTTGTGTGTGGGGTGTTGTGTGTGTGTTGGTGTGCTGTATGTTGTGTGGTGTGTGTGTGTTGTGTGTGTGTGTGTTTTTCGTGTGAGTGTTAGTTGGTTGAGTGTGTGTGTTGGTGTGTGTTGTTGTGTTGTGTGTTGTGGTGCATAAGTGTTGGTGTGTTCTAGCTTTCTTTCTTTTCGAGCATGAACTATATGTTATTAATAGCCGTAATTTTTTTTTGATTTCAAAAGAATAATTTCTATCATTTCACAAAGGTCCAAAACTCTCTCGCTGTGTTAACGCACATGGTGTAACTCTTTTCCATGATTAAAAGCAGTCCTAACCCCAAACGTGTGCTGGGCCCACCCACACTGCTTCAGGTAATAGGCAAGCTTGGAACATCCTTTTGGGGGAGTTTCCTGTTTGCTAGTGTGCCTCTGTGCTGTATATCTGCTAGGGGGATTCGGGGTCGTAAGCAGCTTTTTTTGGGGGTTATGGCGTGTGTTATTTCATCGTGGGAGCAAAGGTTTT
>JAFLJL010018952.1:41622-59298 GCA_018398815.1 Conus ventricosus | reverse complement strand
GATGATTTACTCATTAGACTGTTTTTGGAACGTTTTTTGTGGCGCTGGCCCTTCATAAGGAACAATAAGGCGACTCAAAGTTCTGCGTCGTAAATACATCTTATGAGAATTTTTCGCAGTCTTTTCCAGTTCCTTATAACTAATCTTTACTGCCTTCTGGGGGTGTAATTGTTCTGTATTACTGTCAACTGGGGACGATACATTGTTTCTTATGTTCGCTTGCGGCGGTTATGGCTTGAGCGGATGAAATTCTTGTTAACATTTTCTGCAAATTCTTGTTTGCCATGATCTTTTGATGTTGCTTCATGTGTCTAACTCATCGTGGCGTTCAATGTGTAAGGGGGGTAGCGCGTCGTTGAAAACATCAGCAGGTAAGTCAACATGATTTTTTTTATGGATTACTATTGTTGGGCTGTTCTTGGACCCATTAATAGCAGTAGATTTGTTTTTCCTCTTCCCATGGTACGATATTAAAAGTTATTGGTTTGTTTGTTCTTCAAACTGATCATTTTTGTTCTATACCAACAGGAAAGGATATTCCCATCGAAGTTAAGATCATTAATGTATGGTTTTTAGTTAGACACTCTCTCTGCGTTTTTGCGGCGTTAGGCAGCATTGCGTGAACACACCACTTAAAAACATTTGCTGTCCGAATTCTTTATGTTTTGAGAAATGCTCTTTTGCGACTAATTGCTGGAAGGCCAAAGGGAATTGTAAGACTTCGCCAACAATCGGCGCATACTTTGACTGTTTTTAATCTGATCCTCTTAGACTTCACACTCTGACCAACCAGAGCCTCCTCATTTTTGGCTTCTTCAGCAGGGCCAAAATAAACTGTGTAAAGCAGTTCGTTGCCCAACAGGGAGTAAGTCAATTTAGAGGAAAGAATAGTCTCGGTGTTTAGTTGAGGACCAGAACTTCTAGGTATCTTCATTTATTGTTACATGTCGATTAAACAAGCTAACATTACTTTAACTGGCGGGTCTATTGGTAGTTTACCCGGAACTTGAAAGGGGATATAGCTATGAGCAAAAACACTTGCTGTTACCGCTGCTGGATCAATGACTTCTAAATCAATATCATTCAGTGCTCCTTGATATATTTTCCTTCCTTACGCTATTGCTTTAAAAATTCGTCTGGACCTTCTTTATCTTATCCATGCTGAGTTTCTTTTCTAACTCAAACTATTTATCTAATCATTAAAAAAATCGACTCCTGGCCGCGCGCGTCTTAATCAGAATCATTATCGATGGTCTTTTTGTGTTTAGACTCATAAAACTAAAGTATAAACACCCTTTGGCCGTTGTTAATGTGAGCTGTTTAGAAACAGGTTTAATGTTCTGTTCGTTTATTTTTTTAAGCATTCCTTTTCTTTATCTGCTCGGGGTCTGGTGTTGAGAAAAAACTTGTCCTCGCCTTTCTTTGAAGATCAAACCTTTTGTCTTTTGTAGTCATCAAAAATCGGCCTGGTGAAACGATTTAAATTTTCATCCGTGATGTTTGAAGAAAGTAGTGCTTTATTTATATCTGCTTAAGGTACTAGTTTAGCGTTATTAGTTGTACCATAGCTGAGTGCTTTTGGAGTTTAGTTTTTATTTTTTTGTAGGCAGCACCTACAGCTAATGAACACAGGCAGAGAGCTAAAGACAACCGCCTAGAGGTAAAGCTGCGGGTACGCCTTATTTGCCCATTGTAAGAGGCCAACATCTCGTTCCTGCTGATGCGGCGCTTTTAGTCGATGCTCCCAGTTTTAACATAGGTAACAGCATTAAAGGCAGCAGAATACCTTCCGTTTTGGTTTTAGCTGTATTTTGATATGTCTGCTCTAGTTTTTGTAGCATTTGTGTAATGTTGTTAAATCTAAAGAGTTTTTATGCCGGGGGTTTCTAATATCTCTTCTCTGGCAACTCCGGTACTGTACGGCACATTTGGATAAACTGAACTGGCCACATGCTTTTTAAAATGAAAAAAAAATTTTTATTCTTTTTATTTTAATTTTTTCTTTTCAATATTCAGCTGTGCATCAATTAATAAATACAAATGTACATTAAGCAGTTTATCGGCTTCTTTTTCTTTCTCAATTTGTATGTTTACCGTCTTTAACGTTTTGTCTACACTTCCATGCAACTGATTAGCCTCTGTTGACCTTAGGTCAATCCATAAACCGTATTTTGATGTTAAATAATCATCATGCCTAACACTGTGAAGGTGTAGATCTTTAGACCGCAAGGTCTGCTGTTAGACTTCGGCCCTCCACCCCCAAAAATTTTTTATTCGTCAAAATGATGATAAGGTTAAGCCGCTAGCGTTAGGATTTGTTTAGGGCTACCTTCATTGTACATTGCACTTTTCGTTATTTTTGGGATTAAAATACTTTTCTCTTGCTCTTGCGAATCGGTTCTTCATCTTACACAGCATATAAAATACCTTTAAGCGATTTTACTGCGGACACTTAAGATTTAAAATTCCATATAGCGTCTGCCCTGCTTTTAGGGTTTGTTGATATGATGACGCCACGTTTTCGTAATTATATTATATTGTGACTCTTATTGGTGCTCAATCTGCCTTGCTAAAAATTAGAGTTGCTAACAACATCAAACTCTAACGGGATGTCAGAAATGCTGTACATTGCTTCGGTGTTGTTGATCTGATAACACGTTTGTATTCATAAAGTAGTTTTGTATGACAATCTGTCTTTTATTGCCCCTTGAACGTAATGGCGCATGCGTCTTTTAAACAACTCAAAATCCTAAGGGAATGGACAAAAAAAGCGGATTACCATATGCATAACTTACAGCTAAAGGCTTTTTGTGCTTTTAGCACCTGAGGCGAGTTCGGCGCCTATCTCAGGTTTTAGTGTTCTTCATTGGCCCCGATTCCTTGACAACGCAAGATCTTCCTTTCATTCGCGGTTAGCCATAGATCAGATAGGTTAAAAATATGTCTGCATTGTTTCAAGAAAATACTTCTTTGCCTCAAGTTTTTCAGAAAATTTTCTTAAAGTTTGCCCCGTCCCAAATTCTGGGACATGTTCTGGTTTGGTCTGTTGTTGAAGCGAGTTCTATTTTGAAAGTAAGCCCGTGCAGAGCCTGGCACAATCTAATCATCCGCTACTAGGTCTGGTAATCTAACAGTAAGGAATTTGATACGCATCAATAGTAGAGGCTTCAGTTGGAACAGTATATTCCGTTTATTTCCATTCACGCCATGGTGAGTTCTTTCGTTTCTATGGGCTGGCATAGAATCGAGCCATATACTTGTGACTTTTTTTGTAAAACAAAATAAAAAGTTAATTATTTAAAAACTTGGCGGGTATTGATGATGAAGATTTTGGTATTGCGATCTTGGAGGCTCCCAACTGGAATGAAATGATCCTTGACACAGCATCGCTCGCGTCGATTCTGTGGAGGATGATATAGCTGAGGGGAGCAATGGCGTGATTTATACAGAAAGTAAAGTCAGATCATTATACCCAAAAGTTTAGGACTAGAACCTCCTAAAACATATACACTGATGAGTTTAAACAAAAAAGATAACCATTTGTTGTGAAAAAGGACAACGGAGAACTTGTTCGTCTTAGTATTAAATAAATCATCAAGTTTGTAAGCC
This sequence comes from Conus ventricosus, assembly GCA_018398815.1. Lineage (NCBI taxonomy): Eukaryota > Metazoa > Mollusca > Gastropoda > Neogastropoda > Conidae > Conus > Conus ventricosus. Next base: position 55,689 of record JAFLJL010018952.1, on the reverse strand, counting down.
TGGGTACTATTGACAAAGCTCATGCAAGCGAGCGGGATCCTCCTTGGCTTTACTGATCAAAATTCAGGACCGGATGAAGTTGCTAAAACCAAAATTAGATGTGGAAGCTAGTTGCTGCACTTCAAAACGCCACAACAAAAAACTCCACAGAACCCCAAAATATAGAACTTCCAAAATTTAGGTCAATAACAGTCGACGGAACAATAAATACATTGAAGAAATCACTGAAGAAAGACGAAAACAGCATTAAAAACTATATATGATCCGCGCGCATACAAGAAATAACAGCCATTAATAATGTTTTAAAATTAACCACAGATGAATTTAAAAATTATTTAGCAGTAACAGGATGAACTAATTGAGCATATAGAAAAAGAGTAAAAAAAAAACTCGTGAGGCTGACGACGCCAATTAGGGCGCGATGTTAAAGAAAGGAATAAAACAAAGACTAAAGAGCTTAGTATAACAAAGATCAGCATTATACAAGAGTTGTCTACTACCAAGAACAAATTCCGAAACTCAAAGTGGAGCAGTATTAAGAGGAAAACTATCCGAAGAATTTTATATGAAAAACACAACGCTAGCAGAAGAATAAGAACTCTGTTTAGAGAGCAGGGAGTATCATTGCAAGCGTTTTATAACTGCCTTAGGATTTGCAATATGTCGGGGGTGATGGCTATTCAGGTGGTGTGGTGGTGCTGGGTCTGGTGCCTCCATGCCATTCACCATCCCTGATAAATCATGGTAAAAAAACAGCTTTGATCATCCTTGCGAAGGTTTATTAAAAAAATTAGCTGTTTAAAGCTTTAGACTCTTTTTGCCCAAGTAATTTCAGGGAGTGTTATTGCTGGGCTTTTGTCTCTGCAGGCAAAGTAGTTGGCTTTATGGCTCTGAGCATTATGGGCGTTAGTTCTCTTAATAGTTGGGTTTCTATTTAGTAAGATAATGACAAAGTAAACTAGGCCAGTTAATCCAAATACAAGTGGCTGTCTTTTCATATTCATGGTTCATCGCGAAACAAAGTCCACGTCTTCAACAGTCTTTGGCTTTGTACCTCGGGGATTGGATGACTTGTTCTGGGGGTGTTTTTTTTTTTTTGTTTGTAATATTCTGGCTCAGAATTTATGGTTCGTTTTTCCAAAACTTCTGTTCATTTACTGCTACAAGGATTTCATTGTTGTAGCCTTAATTATTGTTCATACTGTAGTTGAGGTCTGAAGGGAGATGGCTGCATGTATAATACCAGTGCAACAGAAAGCTCTACTTTCGATATTGCGAATTGGTTAAAACATTTTGGTACCTTTTATACTTGAGGTAAATCAACTGTAGAATTAATTGGCCGTCCTATAAATTTGCTAGTATTGTTTTTGTGCATCCAAACCAGTAGAAGATCATTATGTCGATCTCGCTTGTGCTTGCGATCCTAGCAAACACCAAACGTAAGTACGATTGAGTCGTTATTCGTTCTATTACGCTTTAGTTTAGGGCCTTAGATGTGTCTAAAAATAAATGTTGTCCATGCTGTTTTTATCTTTGCTCTTGGACCCGTTCGATAATGGTGAACCCTGTGCCTGAAGAGACAGATGTGTAAGGAGGATTCCAGTCATAGTTATACTTTCTGTTGCTCGCCCCAAAAATAAGGGGTGCCTTAAACCATGATTAAGATCCGACTATGTCTCTTAAGTTCTGTCTTACATTAATATTGAATTCGTTACCAAATCCTTCAAAAGCTTCATGTCTATTATGTTTGCTGAATGGATTAAACGGCTTTGTTCACGTTGGTATTGGCGCCGCAGTTCAGTCAAAAATAGTATGGAAGTTGTAATTAAAATGAAATATGTACACTGACCCCTCACCAAAGGATCTGGATGATTTAAGTGATCAGCATACGACACTCCACACCCAGTGATGCACAAAACACAGCAAAGTTTAACTTGGTTCTGATAAAAATGCATGGATGACTGAACACACTTTCGCGATGTAGTCCCTTTTTTAATTAGGGGGGTTAAGATATCTGCTTAATGGAGTAACTCACCTTTTTTTGATAGTGACCAGTCTGGGTCACAGCAATGTCTAGAGTATCCGTTGCTCTTTTTTTAGGATTGTAGTGCGGCCAACAGAATATTTCTGCATATTTAGTATATTTGATCGCACTCATTTTTATTTTGTTTTAAAAAAAAATGGGTTTGTAACAATAACAACTCAAGACCGTCCTTCGTTTTTAGAAAATGATGTGAGAACGATTGGCTGAACCAAAATGGGTTCGCACTCCTATGAAATATTCTTTACAAAGTCCTCATGGTTTAATTTAACTGAAGCCAAGGGGAATAATTCGATTCTAAAAAGTTGACAAATCAGGGTCATAAGTTGTGACCAGGTATTCATACCATGATGGTTATACGGTTTTGCTCACTTAATAGATGCAATGAGTAACTTGACATTACTCTCAAACTTAACAATGCAAATCTATCTAAAAACAATGGTTATCATTCCAAACCTGGAAAAAGAAGTAGTACATTTACCTTTTGATGTAGAGCTAGCTTATTATGTTAGGCTTTACAACTGCCAATCAGCTTGTCAGAGTTTTAGAGTTACAACAACAAAACTACTTATGAGGGGGAATTCCGCCGCTTCGATCTTACAGTAATTCATTACTCTATGTTCATTTAGATGTGCTAAGCACTGATGAACACTTATATTATGGAAGGCCACTAAACTGTTTTAAGAGCTCTGCGTCAGGGAAAGCTGCATATTGCGATTATGAAATTAGTACATTTCCATAATTTTACAGTTTTAAATGATTAGTTTGTGGGAAGAAGGTCAGGAGCATTTAATATAAAGAATCACAGAAAAAACGGGTGAAGTCCGTAAAAATGTGATAACCTGACATTTGCTTTTGGATATAAAAATAAGTAAACTGTACTAAAATGTCGCGTTGGACAAGAAGAATCGGTGTTACATTAGCGCCTGTGAGGTGTTAACTTTAGGATTTTTAATAGACCTTGCAGGAGTTGTGGACTTTGAACAGGAATGGTCTGAAATAGGCACTTTGTATTGGTTTTGAGTACACTAAAAAGATGGTGATTTATAAACGCAAAGAGGTTGGCGACAGCAAAAAGTTCCTAACTAGAACAAGCTGCGCAATCTAGAAGTAAATAAATGTTGGCCTGTGTATTTTTTTGAATATAAAATAGTTCGAAACCTGACCTCAAATGGATTTAGAAACCATAGTTAGAATGGGAAATAAAAATTTGAATTATAAGCCATTTAATTTTTTCAGCCGCCAAAAAAGTTTCGAAAGCATTCAACTCTGGCCCTTTACATGTTCTGTCTTTTGCCAGACGACAATAGGCGGAACGAGATTGAAATTAAAGCCGTATGGGAATAAACAGTACATCTACACAGAGAGAAACGGTTTTAAAAGATGCTTACTAGATTTTCAATTCATTCCACAAATGATAATTAGGAGACACGTTCACAAAAGGGTATTTGAAATTTCTGTCTTAAAAGACGGTGAAGTGGGATGGGGTTGTGGGGCGTTTAGTGACGTCATCTAAAAGGAATTCTAATTAGCTGAAAACTTAGACGTTGAAAAATTAAATCTCCCGTCGTCATTTCTTTACAATGAGTGAGGATAATTTATTATGGTATAACAACCAAGCAACAAAATCATTATTCGTCTAAATAGGAAATAATCTTACAGTACTGAATTGGATTATTCTTTCTTACACATTTTAGTCCTTATAGGATTGTATTATAATGATACATGTTTTAAACAGAGAGCATGATGAAAACAATAACTGGATTAGATTATGTTCTGTTAGAAAACTATGGAGCAGTTAAACTTTATAACAAAAACCCCTCATTGTTCATTAATTTGTGGACAAACTGGTTGTGGAAAAACAATATTTATCCTCGACCTGTTACAAACAGTTTATCGTTATAATTTTGATCATATTGTGATTTTCTGCCCAACACTTAAATGGAACAAAGCATATCATGATAGAAGGTTTATATGGACTGATGATAACATATTTTTAGTTAATCCTAGCAATAAACTGAGTGAGTGTCTAGAACGATTTTTTATATTGTTTGAAGGAACGCAGACACTATTTATTATAGATGACTGTTCAGCAGAAAGAGACATAGTTAAAAAGAGAAACACTTTGTCGAAACTAGCTTTCAGTGGAAGGCATGCTAGGATAAGTGTGTGGATTTATGCCAAAAATATAACTCGTTTTTAAAAGACTTTAGAGAACAGTTAAAGACTGTAGTTTTATTTCACATGAAAGACATAGATGCATTTGATGAATGTTTGCGTGAAAATGATGTTATTGAAAACGATCAGGAAAAACATAGGATTAAGCAAAAACTGAAATCTGAAAAGTTTAGTAAATTAGTATTGAAAACGGATAATCCTACACAGTATGTTTGTTTGTAAATAATCGTTATTTTTTGGTTATTGAAGTCTTACTTGTCAGAGAACAGGAAAAGGCGGCTTTTAGGCCACTTTCGCCCAAAAACTTGGTGGAGGAGCAAGTGATTAGAATGAATATTTTATAGTTCTCTATTCTTCATTTTTGAAATAACTGTCATTGAAACGCCAGTAACCAGGGCCACGGAGAAAGTTTCCTTCATTTTTATCTGGTGCACTTGACTTGTGAGCCGGCTTGGGGGAAACATGTTTACATGATACACATGGACTAATTTTACATGATAGTCATTGATACACATGAACTGTGAATACTTTCGGAAGCAAGACAATAGCTTAAACGACGCGCTATAAATAGCATACTTCAACACCAGGTGTGTTTGTCACATTGGTGGTGATTTCTCCATACATTTGTCAAACCTAGAATGTCGATTTTTTCATTGAAGATTTTAACCTCTCTATTATCATGTGGTGTGCCAGATATAATATCAAGCTCGTTCTTGAGAACACACTTTAGGTCGCCAAAGATGATTCTTGAGAACACACCTCAGGTCGCAAAAGATGATACAACCTCCATCGCTAAATTCACAGAATGTCTCGTTCATATGTCAAGGAAAAGAAAGCTTTTCGTTTGGTTCATTGGGCGCATACACATTTATCAACATAACATTACGTTCAACATGTGCAACAGAGACAATAAACATCCTTTTCTAGACCTTACTAATTTCACCTCTCCACGGAAATTTCTTGAAATTGAAATCACTTCCGCTGACTTCGTGTCGTACTTGTATATAAAAAAAGATCTAACCATCCCATTCTTTATTCCACATTTCAATTCCATTTTTATTTATCTATCAGTTTGTTTAGTTGTTAAATGGATTCCTGTAAACATAATATCAATTTCCCCCCCCCCCCCCCCCCCCTTTAAAACAAAGAAATCGAACACATATTTTCTTTTGATTTTGTTACGTAATGCCTTTGCATTCAAAGAAGTCATACGTATGATATTGGACCATCTTTGTAATGTTGTTTAAAAAAAAAAAAGAAAGCAAATGGTTAGATTCAAAGACGACCGACATTTCCTTCACCTTTCTTCTCACCCTCACCTCTCCCTACCCCAGCAACCCCCCCCCCCCCCCCCCCCCTCCTTTAATTAAAAAAAAAAGGCTTATACCGCGTAATCTAATGATGACTTACATTCAAAGGCGTAATCAGAATGGTCGCTGTCGTCCACCGCCAAGGCAACAATCCGTCTGGCACCTTACAAGACGATGCCATCCCGATGCGCGCGCTCTCTCTCTCTGAGACTGCAGTGCGTCGTTTCTTCCGAAAATCACACCAAATGCACAGCGTGTCCATCGGCACAAAGATGACCATTGGCACTCAAGCGAAAAGGCTGGTCACATCTGTAAAACCAAAGCTCACCACCACAGGTCCGTCAGTCCCATGTTGACCGCCAGACCAGGTCACGAGTTACTGGGACTTCGCAGCTTGGGCAGGTATGATGGGGGGCCACGGTGATCGGCACGACGTGTGACGATGTTAGGACCAGTCCTGTTTCTCCTCCAGTTAGTCCTGGAGCAGTTGGATGTTGATCTGTGGTTTGAGGGTGATGATGATGATGGTGAAGAAAGCTTGTGTGGTCATGTCAAAGTGATGTCTGTCATGAGACAGAAATTATCGTGACGTCAATTAATTGTGAAGTCAATTGTCCTGTTTGACGTCATTAGTGCGTCGTGTTTACGTTCGATTTTATTTGACCCTTTTCTGACTCATGTGTGTGTGTGTTGTGTGTGTGTGTGTGTGTGTGTGTGTGTGTGTGGTGTGTGTGTGTGTGTGTGTGTGTGTGTGTGTGTGTGTGTGTGTGTGTGTCGTGTGCTGTCCGTGTGTGTGTGTGTGTGTGTGTGTGTGTGTGTGTGTGTGTGTGTGTGTGTGTGTGTGTGTGCGTGCGTGCGTGCGTGCGTGCGTGCGTGTATGTGTGGTGTGTGTGTGTGTGTGTGTGTGTGGTGTGTGTGTGTGTGTGTGCGTGCGTGCGTGCGTGCGTGCGTGCGTGTGTATGTATGTGTGTGTGTGTGTGTGTGTGTGTGTGTGTGTGTGTGTGTGTTGTGTGTGTTTGAGACAGACAGATGCCAACCATGCAGTCGGTGTTCCATGGTAATCGTGTGTCTGTGTGCCTGAGCAGATTTACTTTTGACTGTAATCTTTATGAAATTATCCCACCCCAGTCTCTTTTTCTGTGAAAATTACGAAAAGGAGAGGAAGAGAGAGAAGAGAGAGAGAGAGAGAGAGAGAGAGAGAGAGAGAGAGAGAGAGAGAGAGAGAGAGAGAGAGAGAGAGAGAGAGAGAGATGGGAGGACAACTACTGACCTACTCGTTTTTGAGTGAACCAGTATTTTAGGAAGAAGAAGAAGACAACATCAGTACATGGACTGGCCTCACACTCAGCAACTGCCTAAGAACGTCTGAGAACCGGGAGGAGTGGAGGAAGCTGGCTGCGAAGTCTTCTGTGGTACCCCAACAGTCTTCAAGACTCTGGGACAAGTGATAGGTGATAGGTGATTAATTTGAGTGATCCTCATGATTTCCGATGTCCTCCAAACACACACGTGTACGTATATATGTATGTATTTCTACCCCTTCATTGGCTGCGTTGGGGTGCCGTTGGATTCTGTATTTGATTCCTTTGTGGTGAGAACACCACAGAATTACAGATGGTACATCTCCACTTGACGCCCAAAGAGGACTTGCACAATCAGCCAGGTTCCCGCTGATGTGTCCGAGTCAGTGGACGAAACTCGACTCTGAAATGGCGATGTAGACCATTCTGTTTCGAAAATGGACTTCGAAGGTTCTTACGTGCTGTTAGTGAAGGATTTAACGTTTACGTCCTAATGTCCTCTTTTTCAACCGCATTTCTTCTCCCCCCCCCCCCCCTCTCCCGCCCCCAGACCCCATCTCCACACCATTCCACTCCAATGTCTTCTTCTCTGAAGTCTTTGCCAAATCACTGCACTTTTGTCGGAGGAATGGCTGTTCTGCACTTGTTTTCTTTCATTACTTGTTTGTTTAGCGGTTGTTTCTCTGTCTATTTTTTTTTTATCTGCCTATGTGCATGCGCGTGCTCACAACTACGCACATGCATTCTTGCATATGCGTGCATCTTTGATGCGCAGATATTACATTTTTGATGAGGTTCTGGTGATGCATATACATACACAGAGACGTTCTCTCTCTCACATTTGCACGTGCACATATGTAGTATTTGCGCTTACTCATACACATGTTCACACACACACACGCGCGCGCGCGCGCACACCACACACACACACACACACACACACACACACACACACACACACACACACACCACACACACACACACACACGCACGCACGCACGCACGCACGCACGCACTACTTTGTCAGAAAATACCACTCAATGCAATAACAAAGAGGAGCTCTTCCTCAAGTTTCTGATTTCCCAGAAATTACCACTCAACGCAATGAGAAAAAAGGACCTCTTCGGTAAGCTTCAGATTTATCAGAAAATGTTACTCAGTTCAACAACAAACAGAAGCAGTTCTTCAAGTTTCTAATTTCTCTGAAAGTACCCTCTAACGCAATAACAAAGATAAGCTGTTCATAAAGTTTCTAATTTCTTTAAAAGTACCATTCAACATAATAACCAAAAGGAGCTGTTCTTTAAGTTTCTTATTTCTCGGAAAGTACCATCCAGAACAACAACAATCAGGTACTCTTTCTTCGGAACTCTATTTCTTCAAAGTACCATCCAGAACAACAATCAGGTACTCTTTCTTCGGAACTCTATTTCTTCAAAGTACCATCCAGAACAACAATCAGGTACTCTTTCTTCGGAACTCTATTTCTTCAAAGTACCATCCAGAACAACAACAATCAGGTACTCTTTCTTCGAAACTCTATTTCCTCCAATTACTGAGATAGTATTACTGATTTAGGCAATACAAGGCCATTATTCAAGTTCCTAGTTTCTAAGAAATTTCCAATCAGCATGAAACAAATGCTTAAGATCCCGGTTCCACACAGAAAGCAAGACCCAGCGTTTCTAAAACTCACACATCTGTAACAATTTGCAAGTACTTGAAATGGTAAAATCAGGTGATTCTGAATACAAACGTTAGTCTTACCAGTTTTATTGAAATCTGTGCAATCAATAGCAGAGTTCTCTTTTCGATGTTCCCATTCAGGAATATGTGGTACATTAGGTATAACTGAAATATTTTGAATATTTCTGTAATGATTAATATAACACAAATAAAAGCGTCAGTGAAATAGCCGATTGCTCGAGGAGATATTTTGTTGCACTCATTTGGGAAAAATCAGTTTCGATATTTATTAACAGAGTGTCGTTCATGGAGTTGTTTACGTATTAACTTCTGAAGGCATTTTTTTCATAACTGTATCGTGTCATTCATTACACAGGGATTGTATTTTTGTTAAGAAAAATATGTACCATATCGGCACCTGAAGCCTTGAGGAGATGTATCATCAAGCGACTATGTAATCAGATAGTGGTGCCTTTTACATATAGTTGAAACTGACACCGATTGGCTACTTTTCTGTCTGTACATAGAAAGGACCGTTTTGCAGGAAGGTTCCAAGTCACGTTGTGTCAGTTGTCTACTCAAAAGCTCGAAGACATGATGTTCTTCCTTACAGGCACCAGAGGTTGAGTTTCGAGATGCTGGCCTGGAAGTTGAGCTGCACGTTTCGAAGGTTTGAACTCAGCATCTCTCGTTGCACCACGTAGCTGCTTGTCTGGTTGTAGATCGTGTACTGCACACACAACGCCACGTGCAGGTGTGTTTAGCACCACGCTGCTTGGTATTACTTTGTTTTTCTTTCATTTGTACATGGACATTTTCATGTCTCTCCTGACCTTTTCCCATCTTTCCATAGCTCCCCCCCCCCCTCTCTCTCTCTCTCTCTGTCTCTCTCTCTCTCCTCTCTCTCTCTCTCTCTCTCTCTCTCTCTCTCTCTCTCTCTGTGTGTGTGTGTGTGTGTGTGTGTGTGTGTGTGTGTGTGTGTGTGTGTGTGTGTGTGTGTGTGTGTGTGTGTGTGTGTGTGTGCGTGCGTGTGTGTACGTGCGTGCGTGCGTGCGTGCATGCGTGCGTGCGTGCGTGCATATATACGTGTGTGTGTGTGTGTGTGTGTGTGTGTGTGTGTGTGTGTGTGTGTGTGTGTGTGTGTGTGTGTGTGTGTGTGTGAGAGAGAGAGAGAGGTGGGGGAGAGAGAGTCCCAGGAGCTACCCCCCATCTCGTGGGCTTGGAGACTGATCTTCCAAAAGACCCAGAAGTTCATCTCTATCTCTTGGGCCGTGAAGAGTAAGCTCCCTTCGAGACCCAGGAGTCACCTCTTCCTCTCGACCTGTTGTGAGTTGTTTCCCTTTCAGACCCAGGGGTTAGGTCTACTTGCTGGTCTATAAACACTTATTTCCTTTCCAGACACAGAAGGCAGCTCGACTTACTGGTCTATGAACACTCACGTCCCAGGCCCAGAAGCTAGCTTTACTAACTGGTCTATGCACACCCATTTGTTTTCCAGACCTAGAAGTTAGCTCTACTTATTGTGGTCTATGAAAGTCATTTCCCTTCCAGACCCACACGTTAGCTCTACTTGCTGGTCTATAAACGCTCATTTTTTCCTCCAGACCCACAAGTTTGCTCTAAATACATACATACATGCTTACATACATGCATGCATGCATGCATGCATGCATGCATGCATGCATGCATCCATCCATCCATCCATCCATCCATCCATCCATCCACCCATCCATCCATCCATCCATCCATCCATCTATCCATCCATCCACCCATCCATCCATCCATACAGACAGACAAACAGACAGACATACATACTTACAAACAGACAGAGAAAAAGCGCTAAACATATTAGTTTCCAGATAATAGCGCAGCTCAGCGCATCATATGGTAAAGCAGACCTTTCATAAATGCTCTACAAAATGCCAGTAGTATTCAAACTTACCTCCCTCATGAACTTGCGGGGAAAGGTTATTGACTGCACGTGGAATCGAACACATAATACGGCGGCATTGCCATCTCACTGGCTTCTATGAATACTAAACAAATGCTAAATAATGACTAGCTAACGTTTGAATCGACTTTCCTGTAGGTAATTTGTGTGGTAGGAAAGTGTGTGGGTGGAGATGGAGACGGGAGGGGTGGAAAAAGGCCGAGGAGGCGAAGGGGTGGGGGTAAAGAGGCGGGGGATTCTGCTGTAAAAGGCAGTTTACACAAGAAAATCCACAGAGAATCTGTGGGATTTAAACACATAGGCTGTTACACGAGTTGTTTGCGATGCTAACTTATAGGATATGTCTCAAGGACCTATTACACGAAGAGCTTCTATCAATAATTTGGGAGACATGCCTCAAAGACCTATGACTCGACGAATTTCTGCAGGTAATTCAGGAGGTATGTCAGAAGCTGTATTGCATGCTGTTTCCAATGGCAGTGCGGGGAATATAGGCCAACATAAAGGCCGTGCTACACGAGATGTTTCTGGTGGTAGTCTGGTGAAATGCTTTAGCTCGTGTTACACTAAAACCTTTTCCGTTGGTATGTTAGTAAGTATTACTAAAGTTCAGTCACACGAGATGTTCCCAGCAGTTATTTGAAAAAAATATGCCTAAAGTCTCTGCTTCACGACCTTTCTGACTGATTATTTGAACAGAAAGCTTAAAGGCTTGGTACACAAGAGCTGTTTTACGTTGGTAATGTGGGAGGCAGGCCTAAAAGCCCTTCTACATGATCTATTTGTTTAGGTGCTTTGGGTGGTACGCCCACAGGTCCTGTTATACAACGTATTTCCGTAGGTTATTTGGGGGATGTGTCCACATGTCTGCTACACCAGATGTTTCTGCTGGTAAACTGGGGGGTAGGTGGGGAGGGAAAGGGTTGTGCTTAGAGGTTCCACCACAGAAGGTATTTCTGTCATTAATTCTGGGGTATAGCCCTGTACGCCCCCTGTTGAGGAGCTGCTTGCATTCAGCATTTGGGGGATATGTCCAAATTCTCTACTGCATGAGTTTTGTTTGTTGGTGATTTGGGGAATATGTCCAAAGTCTGTACTACATACGTGTTTTTGTTCGTCATTTGGGGGATATGGCCAAATTCTCTACTACACGAGTACTTTTGATGATTTGGGAAATATGTCCAGAGTCTATACTACATAGGTGTTTTGGTTCGTCCTTTGGGGGATATGTCCAAATTCTCTACTACACGAGTGTTTTTGTTGATACTTTGGGGAATATGTCCAAACTTTCTATCGTGTGGATGTTTTGTTCGTACTTTAGGGGATATGTCTAAATTCTAAACTATATGGGTGTTGTTGTTCGTAGTTTGGGTGAGGGGGGTACGTCCAATTTCTCTACAGCACCAGGGTGTTTTTTTTTTTTTTTTTTTGTAATTCGGGTGTCACAAGGCCTATGACGATTGGCCCATCTAGGGTGGTAAAATTATTCATTTATTTATTGTTGTTGTTGTGGTCGTGTATCAGTCCCTTAATGTCGCTTGTGGTGTGTTTGCACCTTAATGTCGTTCAGCTCAGGTTAGGTTTACTTTCTCTCTCTCTCTCTCTCTCTCTTCTCTCTCTCTCTCTCTCTCTCTCTCTCTCTCTCTCTCTCTCTCTTCTAATTTCACTGTCCGTGCAGTTCATCCTGCAGGTTCACGGGTGGCTGGTACCTTTCTCTTGAACTGGCTGTCCCTATCGGCCTCTCACCTGTCTTTTTACCTGCCGCACGTGCAGCATTCCTCTTGGCTTGAGGTATTCTCACTCTGTGACGTAGGGTGGCATGTCGGCTGCCATCGGTTAGGGAGGTTTGCTCTTCACTCGAGCGGAAGATGTCCCTGGGAGTGCCCGCTCCGGTTTTGGTTCTCTACCACATCGCCGAAGGTACGGTCGGTACCTTCATCCCTGCAGTCGGCCTGTAGGGGAGGGACATCACGTCATCTTTTCCGCATCTGCTCTGCTGGTCCTCTCGACTGGACAGAGGGCAGAGAGTCACTTGACCCGCCACCTTCTTGGGTCACCCACGGGTAGCTGGTAAGCATCAGTTTCGTGGTTTGTTTGTTTTTGGTGTTGTTAGCCGGCTAATTCTTCTCTTTTGCACAGTTTCCTTTTGGTTTCAAAATTATAAAAGAAATATTGTTTGAGACCACTTTTCTCTGGTTCATTCCATCTTTAACCTGGCCATTCAAAATTATATCCAAAATTTCTCTCTCCTTTCAATGCATCTGGTGATGCGGTAGTCAGTGGGGATGGGGGAGAACCTGGTGATTTAGGGTTGGGACTTGCTTGGTCTCGCTCGTCCTCCCCTGTCACAATCGCCGGTCTCTTGTTCTTCGGCCACCGTCTGTTTGTGTTTGCAAGGGGAACGAGTGTTTTGTGTTTGCGAGCGTGCGTACGCGTGATTAGTCATTTGGATGCGTGGTTGGAGAACTGTTATTTTTGAAATGTTACTGTAAAATGTGGGGATAATCGTGCCATTGAATTATGATTATTTGCAATTGTGATGGCAGTTATAAAGCAATGGTTGCTGTATTCGTTCAGTTACTAAGAAAGGAAAATGTTGAACGTGAGTGAGGGAAGGATGAAGATATAAATTGCTATTCGTTTGTTTAGCCTGTTAATGTAATCTCTTACCTGTTTCGTGTGAGGAGACCTTTAGCGAACATTCCTCATTTGGTTTGTTTACTGTGTTATGCTCAGGTCTGTGTTGAGCTGGTGTTACTAATCTATTCAGCAAACACCTCCCCTTGCCCACCATGCGAGTGGCTGTCAGGATTAAGCAGCAAATTTCAGACTGTACTGACTGCGGGTTTCTAGTACCCTTCTTTCCTTCCAGTTCCTTCCGTTTTCTCTCCTCCCGGGGGCTTCACCCGAAGCTTGCGCTGTTGGGGCCGCGCAGTGTGAGGAGCACGTGGACCTTGCTGGATGGTCCTAGCCCCTGTCCGGGACCTTCAGCGACGACGCCTCATCCCACGGGATGCGTTCTCCACTGTCCTCGGACTTCCTACAGCTCATGTGACCAGTGTGGTTAGCTCTGTGTCGTGCAATTTGGGGGTGTGTGTGTGTCAAGGGTGTCGGCATTGAAAGACTCCGTTCAAGAACAGACCCGGTTTGGGGCACCTGATTCGACACGGTACTCTCAGAGGACTTTGGAGAGACAGGGGTGAGGGGGAACCACATGAAGCACAAAAGGAACGTGTGTTGGAAACGCGTATATATGATTATGGTTATGTTGTGTGCGGTGAAATGCTTGTTTGTGACTATGTGTATGTTGTGTGTGTTGAAATGCTTAATTGTGATTGTGCATGTTGTGTGTGTTGGAATGCTTATTTGTGACTATGTGTGTGTTGGTGTGAATAAATGGTGTATTGTATTGTAATCTTTCTTGTGTGGTCTCTTGCGGGGCGTGTGAGGTCAGTCATTCCCTTCACTCCCATCTAGACCGATCCTGTCAGGGCAGACCTCCAGGGGTCGGTCGTGACATCGGGAAGTCTGTCCAATTCTCTACTACACGTTTATTTTTGTTTGTAATTAGGGGTATATGCATGAGACTGTGGTAAATGT
>JAFLJL010018952.1:21622-36622 GCA_018398815.1 Conus ventricosus | reverse complement strand
CTCTGTCTTTCATGTGTAAATAACACTACATCCTTTAACTGTTCTCTAAAGTCTTTAAAACCGATTATATTTCTGGCAATAATCCACCCACTTATCCATCGATGGCTTCCGCTGAAAAGCTAGCTTTGGACAGAGTGTTTCTCTTTTACCACACATTTTTTGCTGAAAACAGTCATCTATATAAAGAGTGTCTGCGTTCCTTCAAACACTTTATAAAAGTATTCTAAACACTCACGATCAGTTTAGTGTAGGTTAACTAAATTTACGTCAATGAATGTCCATATAATCCTTCTATCATGATATGCTTTGTTCCGTTTAAGTGTTGGACAGAAAATCACAATATGATCAAATTTATAAGCAGATAACTGTTTGTATAAGTCTGGGACATATATTGTTTTTCACAACCAGGTTGCCCAAAATCATTGAACATTGAGGGGATTTTATCATAAAGTTGATCTGCTCCATAGTTTTTATAATCAGAATTTAATCTATTTCCAGTTATTATTTTTAGCATAATCTCCGTCTCAAACTTGTTCAGTATAATAAACCCTACGAGGCCTTAAATGGGTAAGATTAATCCCAATTCTGTTCTGTAGATTGTTTCTATTTAAGTTCAACATTGATTTTGTTGCTTAGTTGTTATGATCTTAATATCCTCACCATCGTGAAGAACGAGCCGTTGGTAAGTTAAGGCGTGTAACGTCTAGTTTTGCCAGCTAATATTATTCACTTGTATATAGGTCATCACTAACGCCCACAACCCATCCCTCTCCCATCTTAATGACTGACAGAAAGAAATTTCAAATATCATGTGAAACGGGTCTCCTAATTTCTGCTGAAAGAACTGAATAATTTTGTAGAAGCTTTTTTACAAACTGTTTCTTTTTGTGGAGGATGTACTGTTTTTTCCCATTACACGTTATTTCAAGTTCTTTCCAGACTATTGTCGTCCGGCCATAAGACTTACATGTATAGGGCCAGAGTGAATGCTTTTCTGAAACTTTTTTTACGGCTAAATATGTAAATGGGTTTGAATTCAAATTTTATTATCCGTTCTAAATATGGTTATCAAGTGCATTTGAGGTCAGGTTTTCGAACTATTTTTATATTCATACTGGACAACATTATTCGCCTCTAGATTGCGCAGTTGTTCTAGTTTAGGAAACGTGTTGCTGTCGCCAACCTCTATGCGTTTATATTCACCGTCTTTTAGTGTACTCAACACCATACAAAGCGCCTATCTCACCGTTCTGTTCAAAGTCCGAAACATCTGCAAGATCTTTTATTCTAAGGTTATTACCCTTTCAGGCCGTAATGTATCTCTTGATTCTTCTGGCCCACGTGACATTATTTTTTAGTACCGTATTATTTTATTCCAAACAATGTGCAGGTTATCACATTTCACAACTTTCCGCTTTGTCTTTGATTTTTATATTAATTGATTCCGACCCTCCACATAACTAATCTTTTAAACTGTAAATTGGGATTGTATTAAATTCATAATCGAAATAGCAGCTTTCCTGACGGATGAGCTCTTAAACAGTTGAGGGCCTTCCTTCATATAAGTTTTCATCAGTGCTCAGCTCATCAAATGAACATGGAGTATTGAATGTAATGCAGATCGAGCGGATTTTCTCCCTCATAAGTAGTTTTTGTTTTGACGTAACTCTAAAATATGAACGCCGATTGCAGTGAAAAGCCTAATCATTATAGCTAGTCTTTATCAAAATAGTCCCTTACTTCTTCTTCTTAGGTTTGAAGGTCAACATTTGTTTTCAGATAGCATGTTAAGTTTGAGAGCAATGTCGAAGTTTACTCATTGTTCTTTGTTAGCGAGCAAATACCCGTAATAACCATCAGGTAGGTTAACTGGCTAACTATTGCCTTATTATTAAACTTTTTTAATCTTATTATTTCCTTGGCTTTGCTTATATTAAACCATACGACTTTGTAGAATATTTCATGGAGCGCGGCCGTTTCTGGTTCCGCATTCGTTATTAATAGCTTGTTCTAAAACGAAGGGCGGTCTTGAGTTGTTTTTGTTACAACATTTTTTAAAAACAAAAATTTAAAAATGTGTGCATTCAATTATACTGATGAAAATATTCTGTTGGGCCGCTCTACATTCATAAAATATAACAAACTGACACCTCGGACATTTCTGTGACCATGACTGACACTTTCATAAAAAGGTAAGTACTCCATTAAGCAGATTTCTTAACCCCTGTTAAAAACGAATACATCAAAGTGTGGTTCAGTCATCCGATGCCGTTTTATCTGAACAGTTAAACTTTGCTCGTGTTTTGTGCATCATACTGGGTGTGGTGTGTCGTATGATGATCTTTAATCTTCCTGATTCCTTTGTGAGGTCGGTGTACAGATTTCATTTCTATTACACCTTCAGACGTTATTTTGAATGAACTGCAAGCACCATTACTAAAAAAAAATGACAAACGTTTTATCCATTAGCAAAACCGTTAGACATGGAGGCTTTTGAAAGAATCTGTAACGAATTCAATATTTAACTTCAAGGACAGACTTTAGACAAAATGTTGGAACCGCAATCATGGCTTAGGCACCCCTTATTATTGTGGGCGTGCACTGGAAAAATAACTATTGACTGGGAATCCTCCTTACACATCTTTCTCTTCAGTGCACAGCTGTTCACTTGGTCCATAGAGCAAGAGATAAAACAGCATGGACAACTTTTATTTAGACACTTCTAAGGGCCTAACTAAAGCAGAATAGAACGAAATAAACGATTCTGTTCGCACTTACGTTGGTGTTTGCTAGGGTTCACAGCACAGACAAGATCGAACATAACAGGGATCCTTCTATGGCTTTGGTCGCCACAAAAAAATACTTAGAAAATTTAGAGGACGCCTTTAATTCTACAGTTGATTGCCTTCAAAGATTAAAAGTACCAAAATGTTTTTACATTACGCAAGATCGAAAGTAGACTTTGCTGTTGGCACTGGTTTATACTTGCTGCCTTCTGACCTCAGGCTCCAGGATAGGAAACCAATAATAAACTAAAACAAATGAATATTCTCGTTGCAGGAAATGAACAGAATGTTGGACAAAGACATAATTCTGAGCCAGTAATATTGCAAGCAGTAGTAAGAAACAGATGACCCCCAAGAATAAGTCTATCCATATCCACGCGGCCCAAAGCCCAAAAGGCATGAAGACTCTGCAAAGCTCGCGGACTTGTTCGCGAGACCAGATTGGAAAGACAGCGCTTGTTCTTGGATTAACAGGCCTAGGATTACTTGGTCTTTATTTCTTACTAAATTGTAACCCAAAACTTTCCAAGAACTTATGCCCATAAGTGCTCGCATAAATGCCAAACTACTTTGCTTTGCTTGCAGTAGACAAAGCCAGCTGGACAATACTCCCCAATATTACTGGTAAGCCGTTTCGGCTTTACAGCTAATTTTTTTAATAATTTCGCCAAGATTGATCAAGCTGTTTTTTTACCCATGATTTTCTCAGGTGGAGCGATGGCGGTGGGAGGTATGGGAACTTTGGCCACCGCCGCCTGTATTAGCCAAACACATGTACTTATTGCAAATCCTAGGCAGTTTAACGCTTGCTAATGGACTCTTGCCTCTATAAAACAGTGTTCGTTTTTCGTTGCTAGTGTCGTGTCTTCAATAAATTTTTTCGATAGTTTCTCTTATTCTATTCACTTCGAGTTCGTAATTGGTCCCGGTTAGTAGTTCGGCTTTAGTCTTGCTGAATCTTTTTGCTCAAGATTTTTTAGTCTATGGGGCTATCTTTCTTTAATCTCATGCCCTACGATGCGTCCGTCAGTCTCAGCGAGGTTTTTCTTTTTCTCTTTTATATGCTCATCTGTTCACTAGGTTTTGCTAAATTGTTTGTTAATCGCCTTTGATGGTTCTTAAAGCATGATTTCAAGGGCGTTTTTATTTTCTCGCATGGGTTGCGGTGATGAGTCGTTCTGGTATAGTCTTTCACAGTGTTTACTTCTGCAAACTGGTTTCTGCTTCTTTTGCATTTATTATTTTCATTCTGCCGATTGATTTAATTTTTTAAGTTTCCAATGTTTTGTATTTGGTTCGCTGGTGGAGTTATTGTAGTGTGTTTTTGAAGTTTAGCAACTGCATCCCTATCTAATTTTGGTTTAGTAATGCTAAGGCGATTTGATCGCTCACACTGAGCCTTTGTTATTCTAATTGTACTCTTTTTTATAAACTTTGATGGAGTCTGTTACTCATAACTATCCCCGTTAGTTGTCCTTGGTCGTCTCACAAACAAATGGTCATCTTTACTTCAAAATATTTGGGTCTTTAAATTCGGGAGGTTCTTGGCCTTAAACTTTGTATAATGATTGACATTACTTACTGTTAATTCACGCCGCAAGGAGGGCGCCGAGCGGTGCTGTATTAAGGGATCATTTTCACTCATTGTCTCTCCAGGATAAAGTATCATCATAATCTTCTTCTTCAATGCCTGCATGTTTTTTAATAATTAACTTTTTTATTTTGTTTTATAAAAAAATGCCCCAATTCATATGGCTCGATTCTTAACCCGCATAGAAAACTGCAGAGCCCCTTGGCGTGTGAAGGGAAAAATAAACGGAATATTTTGTTCCAAATAATGCATCTACTATGATGCAGATCAAATTCTTACTGTCAAATTTCCAGACCTAGGAGCAGATGAAATGATTGTGCAGGCTCGGCGTCTTTACTTCAAAATAGAACTCGCTTCAAACAACAGATCCAAACAGGACAGTTGTAACAGAATCTGGGCGGGCCCAATCGTTAGAAAATTTCTATAAAACTTGAGGGGCAAGTATATTTTCTTTACACAAGGCGACATATTTTTTACTATTCTGATCTTATTGGCTTAACCGGGAGAATGAAAGGGCTGATCTTGCGTTTAATGGATATCTGCTGAATATATGAAGTAAGCACTAAAAACATAGAATATGGCGCCGGCAGATACTAGTGACCGGTAAAAAGTATGCAGCTGTAAATTTTGCGATATGGAAATCGCTTTTCCATATCCTTTGATTTTGAGTGTTAAAAGCGCATGCACCGTAATTTCAAGGAGCAGTTATAAAAGACAGATTGTCATATGAACTAACTTTTTATGAATACAAACGCGTTATCAAATCATCGACACCGAAGCAAAAGTACAGCATTTATGGAATCTCGTTAGAGTTTGACGTTGTAGCATCCCCTTATTAGCAGAGGATTGAGCAACAAAATATCAGTCAAAATTAGCAATAATAATTACGAAAGGGTGATTCATCATACAACATATCCAGAGCAGGGCAGACACTATATGAATTTTAGTTTAGTGTTGCAGCAAGATCGCTTCTTAAAGGGTATTTTATTGCTGTGCGAAGATGAAGAACGTCAAAAGAGCAAGTGGAAAAGTTTTTTAATCCAAAAAAAATTAACGAAAGTACAATGTTCGATTGAGGGGTAGTCCTAACAAATCTACGCTAGCGGGCTTAAACCTTATCAGCATTTTGATGATATTAGAAAACTGTTTGGAGGCGGGAGGTGTAGAAATCCAACAGTTGACCTTGCGTCTAAAGATTTACATCTTCACAATGTTAGGCTTGATGATTATTTAACAACGAAATACGGTTTATGGATTGACCTAAGGTCAACAGAGGATAATCAGTTGCATGGAAGCGGGAGAACTGTGAGAGACGTAATAAACATTCAAATTGATAAAGAAGAAGAAGCCGATAAACCGCTTAATGTACATTTGTTTTTATATATATGATGCGCAGCTGAATATTGAGATAAAAGATTAACAGATGTAGTATACTAAATTATTTTTCATTTTATAAAAAGCATGTCTGTTCAGGTTTATCCAAATGTGCCTACAGCGCCGCCAAAAGAAGAGATAGTAGAAACCCCTAACATAAAAACCTTCAGATT
Organism: Conus ventricosus; assembly: GCA_018398815.1. Lineage (NCBI taxonomy): Eukaryota > Metazoa > Mollusca > Gastropoda > Neogastropoda > Conidae > Conus > Conus ventricosus. Next base: position 30,698 of record JAFLJL010018952.1, on the reverse strand, counting down.
AACAAACATTACGCAAATGCAACAAACAACTGTGCAAGACCTTTAAAAATACAGCAAAAACAAAAGAAGGTATTCTGCTGGCCTTTAATGCTGTTTTACTTATGGTTTATACTGGGCTATCGCACTATAAGTGCTCTTTCAGGCAGGATCATGTGTCTGGTCTCTTAGAACGTGCATAGGCGTGTGCACCGCAAGCTTTACCTCTAGGAAGGTTCTGTCTTTTGTCTTGGCCTTGTGTTCATTAGCTGTAAGTTGCGGTGGCAAAAATATTAAAAACTAAACTCCATAAAGAACACAGCTATGAGTTCAACTAATATCGGCTAAACTTAGCTAGTTCAACTGACAATAAATAAAGCGTAGTTGACCTCAAACATCACGGATGACAGTATTTGAATCGTTTTACGGCGATTTTGATGACTACAAAGACAAAAGTTTGATCTTCAAAGAAAGGCCGTGGGACAACTTTTTATCAACAGCCAGACGCAGTGCCTAGATAAAAAAGGAATGCTTATAAAAGTAAAAGTGACATTAAACTCTGTTCTAATACAGCTCAACAGATAACATCGCCAAAAGGGTGTTTTTATTTAGTTTATGAGTCCAAGCCAAAAAGACCGTTGTTATTGATTCTGATTAATATATTTTTTTTTAATTTAAATAAATATTTTGAAGTTAGAAAAGAAGAAACTCAACAATGGCTAAGATAATATGAAGGGCAAGACGAATTTTTTGATGGGAATGCTTGTGAGAGAGCGTTTATCAAGAGCACGGATTGTATGATTTAGAAGTCATTGATCAGCAAACGTGCGGGCAATCGTTGTACATGCTATTTCCCAAGTTTCCAAGTAAACTAACATTAGACCAGCCAGTTAAAGTATTGTTAGCTTGTTTTAATCGACTATGTAACAATAAATGAAGATAATTCTTGAAGTCTGGGTCTCGACTAAACAACAGATATTTTTCTCGTTTGACTGATCACCAGGTTTGGGCAGACGAACTGCGTGCACAGTTTGACGCTGCGCTGAAGAAGCCAATATTTTTGAAAAGAGGGCTCTGGTTGGTCAGAGGGCGCAGTTTTAGAGATTAGATTAAAACAGGCTTAAGTATGCAATGATGATTGGGCAAAGTCTTACATTCAACTTGCTCGAGAGTTGGTAGCGATGTGCAGCAGTTTAATACATAAAGAATTCAGACAACATTTGCTTTTTGTGGTATGTTCTCGCAGGCTGCATTATATTCGCAAAAACGCAGGAGAGTATAACTAACATCAGCCTTACATCAATGACCTTACTTTAGTGGGGTTGTCCTTTCTGTTTGCAGTGGATTCCATTGGATCGGTTTGAAGAACCAAAACAAAACCAGAACTCCGTTAATGTATACTCATGGGATGAGGAAGGAAACAAATCTACTGCCAATTAATGTGTCCCAAGACAGGCCAAACATTGGCGAAACAAGACAAAATAATGTTTTGACTTACTAATGATATTTTCACAAGCAGGGCTAAGCATTACACATTTGATACGCAACGATGAGTAGGACTTATGAAGAATTCTTCAAAAGATCATGGGCAAACAGAATTCTGTAGAAAATGTTTACAAGAATGCCATCTGTTCAAGACGCGAGCGAACATAAGAAAAATTGTAAAGTTCTGATAGACATGTAATACGGAATAATTACCCTCAACCCGGATCTTAAGCTAGTTTTAAGAAAACTGGAAACGGATGCAAAATTCACCCAGATGTTGTTTACTATGACTTCGAATCACTCATTGTTACCTTATGATGGGCCGCGCACAAAAACTTCGGAAAATGTCTTAATGAGTTATCATCAATTTGGTTCATTTGCTTTAGCGTTGTCAGGTCGGTGGCAGTTATTCAGAGCCAGAATTATATGAGGGCTTATGCTGCAAAGTTTCTTCTTAGTAAAGCATGCAGCAATCGTGCCGCAATGACTGTTTAATATCTAAACTTATCTCGAATTCATTATGACACCTGAAGGAACAAACAACAGTTGACTCAGCCACACATTGTTGGATTTTGCGGTTTGGTCTCTATCAGACGCAGAGAATCGACAGTAGAGGACCATGATCACATTAGCGGAAAGTTCAGAGGGTGCGGAGGCATAATCAAATGCAATCTTCAACTAAAGTGTGATCAAAGACATGGAAGATGCCCATTCTTATTCACAACTTGCGAGGTTTACACTCTAATATTCTAATGGAAAAGCTGTGGACGACTGCCTCAGAGTGTCATTGCATTGCACAGTTTCTTCAGAAAAGTACATGTGGCGTTAATATAAATAACATGTCTTTTTCTATGACTCTATCGAATACACATGATGGGATCATTAGAGTTCACTGGCTATGGCATTAATTGTCCTGCCAATAAAGAAGGAATATTTTGACCCAACTCTCGTTAGAAGGGAGTTATACCCTTATGTGTTCATGAAACAGTTGAGGAAAGTTTGACGAAGAAGAGACGCTTACTCCTAAGGCGCGGTTCTTTTTTGTACTTAGAGGAAAGGTACTTCAGTGTTCTGATTACCAGCATGCTTCAAGATGCGTGGCAGAAGTTAGAGTGTAAAACGATGGGAGCACTTTCATGATTCATACTTGATGCTGATGTATGTTTGTGGCGGACGTCTTTGAAAATTAAGAATGACCTGCATGAAAACATTACTGCATGGATCCCGCGCATTCACTTTTCTGCGCCCCGGGATGAGCTGGGATGATTTCTTAAAGTTTATGGTGTACAGATTGATTTATTGTCGGAATTTACCTAGATTTAAGATGATTGAAAACGGATTGCGTGGTGGAATTAGTTATGGCGTCGGGCAATCTTTATGTAAAGCAATACAACAAATACTGGGGACACGACTATGTTCAAAGTAAAAGGTCTAACTATCTTATGTTTTTAGATGCAAAACAATCTGTATGGTTGGGCCTTTGCGCAATCACTTCAGTTACGTAACTTTAAAAATGTTTACACAGGCGGCGATCGAATAATATTCAAAAAGCACATTTTGTGGTTGGGCAGTTTAACGGCTGATTCATAGCGTGGTTTCATTCTAGAAGTTGATTTAGAATATCCCTCATGAAACCTCCAGTGAACTGCATAATGATATCCATGAGCAGCAGGAAAGTCTAAAGTTGGAAGCCAAGTAGAGCCGATAACTTGTGCCTATCTTCGTGGCAAAAAAAAATTATGTATGCCATTACAGACTTCTGCAATTTTATTTAAGACATGGTTGAAAATTGTGACAGCTGTTATGTATAATTGCTGTTGTTCAGAACGTTTCATGAAACCTTACATCATGAAGAACTCTGATCTTAGAACGAAATCCGCCAAGATGTTTCAGAAAAAAGACTTTTTTCCAAGCTGATGAAAACAACAGCTGTTTCGGAAAGCCTAAGGTGAATCCGCACAAGCGCAAAGATGTCAGATTGGTCCCAAAAGAGAACGAAGCAATTAGCTGACTTCAAAACCTTAATTATCAGGACTTAGAAGATTTCATGATCAGCTTTTTGGATAATGTCGAAAAAATAGAAAGTCATATTGACAATAACTGTATTTTTTGGGTTTACTGTTTTCGAATTATTCAAAGCTTTTGATGTTAGAGTTTCTGTATGGACTACTTTAAGCCCCTGTACTTCCTGAGTCCAGAGTACTTTTACCACAGATACAGATAGTTTTGTTATAGATATCCTACTGAAGACATCTTATTTAAGACATAGAATTTGAAGTGGCTAAAGGGCAGCAGGATGGTATGACACGTCCGGTTTATTCCTAAAGGACTCGCTTTACATTCAATTTCTAACATAGAAGGTTTTTAGGAAAGATGATAGGGATGAATTATCTGGAAAGGTGATAATGGAGTTATGTGGGGTTAGGTCAAAAAATGTACAGTATTCGAGCAGGAGGAAAAAATAATTATGAAAAGCAATGGGGATTTTCTCGCAGCGTTGTGCAGTCAAACATATCAAATTGTCATCTACAAAAGAAGCATTGTTTGGTAATAAAACTTGTCATCTGGACAAACGTAATAAAGAAATTAATTAAGAAAGACAAAGGGAATTATCTCGCAGCGTTGTGCAGTCAAACATATCACATGACAATACAAAGAAGCAATTGTTTGGTTATAAGACTTTTCATCATGATCAACGTAAAACTGCGATTCTTATCCCTTTTTCCAATGAGATCTACTCAAAGGTTGTAACAAAGAAGTCGTTAGATAGAACAAACAACTATAAACGGGTGTGTTTGTTATTCAGTGTTTTCATATGCAATTGGGCACTGGAGAACCGTTAATTAATTAAAGCGGTACTGTTGGTTGGTGGGATTAGCTTTGAAGTTCTTCTTTTCACATAGTTCTTTGAGGAGGTGCATGGTTGTTTTGTTCTGTACAAGTTTCTAGTAAATAATACACGGGCGGATTCATTTTTACAAATTCTTTTTATTTCATATGGATCAACACTCCAAACCGGATTCGGTTGCCCTGTTGCGGATTGTCCCCTTCTGCTTCACATGGTAAATATAGTACATTACTGCTTTCAACCAAATGGTTATAGTTTGCAGGATGAATGACTATCCTTCTACAGAATTTAGTGTTTTTCATTTTTATTGGCTTGTACTGGTTTTAGGCCTTTAAATTCTTCATTATTCATTGAGCGCAATAATGAGGGCAGTATTCTAACCCAATTTGTGGTGCGAGAGTTGTATTGATGCTCTCTGTGTTAATGGTAGGAGAAAAGTCTTTCGACTATCTGTTTGTTAAGTGTTCAATCCTTTAAGCCTGTGATCTACGTGATACTCAAGGAATGCCTATTCTATAGTATATCATGTGTTTTAACTATATTTGATTCACTTGGTCATTTTATCTTTTCCATACTTCGACTTGATTAATGCGTGGTTAAGTTAAAGGGCTCGTTGTTATATCAGTTGGGCGGTTATGAGACAGCTAAACAGCTGAAGCATCTATTTTGGGTGATTGGACCTAAGTTCTTTGTTTCTTGAAGCGGTACTTTGTCTGTTAGTGAGTTCTTTAATTTCTTTTAGTAGTTTCATTTGAAGTGTGGGTTAGTAGAAGATACCATTTGAGGATGGGTGTCGTTTGGAGTTGTATTGACAAAGTGTGTTGGGTCTCTGTATTCGTCTAGGCGCGCTGGTATAATAAATTGGCCTAATCTGCTTGTTTAGATAAACCATTCTTTGCTGTTTGTTCACTGACTCCACGATGCGTGGCTTAGCTTTTTAATTGCTGTGATGCCATTCACAATATCCTTTGGGAGATATAATAGATTTTGATTATTTTTAGTTTTTTTAAAATTTTGTCAAAGGGGGCCATTTTATGTTGCAACAAATTAAACGACGTTCATACCATCGGGACAATAAACCGCGATTTCTTGCCATTCTTTTGTTTTTGTGGTTGATAAAAGTCACTGAATTTTGGTGGGGGCAATGTCTCGATTGGTTTGCCTGTTACTTGATAATATTGTTTTATTTGCCTTGATCAACATTTTTAAATGGTTGGAAGCTGCAGGCCCTTGTCATTTCATGTGTTTCTTTAAGAAATAAACTATTGCTCAAATTTCTATGCCTCTACTTAGGCGTCTTGTGCAGCTGCTAGTTGCTCCAAGCGTTGTTATGTCTTTTTCTCTCGCCGTCATGCCCCTGTTTACTAAAATGCGAAATTACTTCCCTAAAAGCAAAGGCATTCACCACTGCGCCGACCTATCAGTATTGCGAGTGAAGCATTTTTTAAAATGTATTTTTTTATTACATATTTAGATTGTCTGGAATTTTTCCTTGCTTAACTAGGAAATCTTTCGTAAGCAAACGAATGCTGCATTGATAGCAATTAGCTTTGCTGAATACTCAAAGTATAGTTTGCCTAGATCTGCTGGTTTTATTTTAACTGGGCTTTTTACAAGCATTGGAGCTATCACCTACAACTTAGTCCTCCAATAACGCAGATTGGTATTACAAGAGTGGTAAACTGTTTTTTCATTGTGCTCATTTTTATAAAAATAAAAGTATTATAATTATTAAAAATACATTGAACAGTGTGTTCTACTACAGCTACCGGGAGGCATCATAATCCTTCCTGAAACTTATGTATGACTCCAAGTTGATGATCTGCTTTTAGCTCAAAAAGGACAGGCTGTATCCATTTGGCTGCATGTGGGGAAAATCAATACAGTTCCTCGGAAACTGAATTCAGCATAGATAATATTCAAACAGATGTCGCCGCACGTATCACTTTTAAAGTATCATAACTGGTATGAAGCGCTAGCTGGGGTCTAGAATGGTGAAAGTGTTGGGGCAATCGGTTCTGAGTTTGTACATAATAAATAGTCAGTAGATTTGCTCCCCTATTGATTCTGACTAGATCTTACGTTGATTTAAACGCAATGATCCAGTTTTTTTAACAAAGTCATTAGAGGTCTCTAGGGTGTGATCTATACTACAGTTTTGGTTCATTGTTATCGCCATTAATCATGGGATTAATAAACTTTTAATCATATAGATTTTATTTCCATTACAAAAGACCGAGCTGGAAATCAGCCTGAACCAGAAAACACTTGAATCAGGTGGAGAAAGTAACCAAGCCAGAAAATCAGCAGAAAACGCTTGAATCAGGTGGAGACATTAAAAATCCTGGGGCGTGTGGAAGCAGGAAAAAAAATAGCAGAGTGGAACAGATACAAAAAAAATATTAATGTTTCAGGAATTTGACTAATCATAGAAAAACATAACACCGCAACGCCAGAACAAAGTTGATTCAATGCCCCGCTTATAAAAAACTCAATGTGATACAAGGGCACCAAAGGTTCTTCAGGAATATTGAAATCTATAACTGTTGCCATTTTTGGCGCAATTGCTGCTGTTGGGGGCAAGTATTTCGGTTATAATATTTATACACATTGGCAGCAGGAAACAAAAGCAACCAAAAAAATCTGAACCGTTAAATAAAGAGAAAGACAACAGCACGCCAAAAACGTCATCATCAAAGATCATTTTGATCCATTATATTGCAGTAATATTTTAAGTACTTAATTTTAATTTTTTTTAATAAAAATAGTTCATGCGTATTTTTAAAATGATTAAAGTCAATAAATAAAGACTTGGAGTCTATAAAGACATTTCCATAGACCAGAATTGTAAATCTCTTGTGGCCTGCTTTGGATGGAAAACTTTCATTATGATCCTATGCAGAAAAAACGATGAGCATGGACCTCCTCAACGATGACGGCGTTTTTTGTGGCGTGGTTGTAATATATGAGACATATGCTATTTAAAATTAAAAAAACCATAGTGATTGTATTTTTTTATCTGATAATTATAAAGAACTTGGTTGTACTTAAGGGACTGACATAGTTATGATCTTGAGGCGACTAATCAAGAACTTATCAAGCGCTTATCTCAAGAACTTATTAAAGGAACTTGAAGTATTAATAAATTCTTAATTATAAAACTTAATTAAGAACTTGGGGTCGACTTGAAGTGACTTAAGGTGACTTTAAGTTAAGAACTTAAATGTGGTCTTAAGTGTGTGCAGGCAGTGGGGTGGGGGTGGGAGGGGAGGTGTGGAATGCGTGGTGGTGGGGGGTGGAGGGAGGAGGTTAGGTGCTGTCGTGGGGGGGTGGGGGTGGGAGAGGAGGTGTGCATGCGTGGGGTGGGGGTGGGTGGAGGAGGTGGCATGGTGGGGTGGGGGTGGGGCCACATCTGTCCGTTACGAGACACCAGTACTTCCTGTTCAGGAATAATGCTGATATAATTTTGACGTTCAGTATTATCGGTTATTTATAGAAAGGCGATTTCCCCACATTCCCTCTTGCGGCTTAAAAATAGGCCGTGCAAGTATAAAACATGCTATTTTATCTGGCAAGGCGGATTTCACACAGCGCTCTTGCTGCTAAAAATAGCCGCTTCATGTATAAACGGTTTTTTATAGGCAAAGGCGGATTTTCCCACAGCCCTATTGCTGCTAAAAATAGCCGTTCAGGTATAAACGGCTATTTATGCCACGGCTGACTTCACCTCTCTAAGGTCTGCTTAGCCCTATCTAGTTTTGACAGAATCTTTCGAAATTCGCATTCAGTTGACTTAAAGGGCACACTTGAAGGCTGATGAACTAGTTAGAATTAGAAAAGTAGAAAAAGTAATACACATCTTTAATACACAGTTCAGCGTGCTACATGAACACTTGAATCTGTAGTTAACAATCAATCGAGTCTGTTTACATATTCTGGGAAACATTTTTACTTGGGAGGTACTGCAAACATGTTTCAAATACGAATCCCAGCCGTTTGTACCTACCGCCTTAAGAAATGATCGCACATGGTTTTTAAACATGCTCTTTAGCTGTACTCAGACCAGCTCCCTACAATCATCAGACGTGATGGTTTGTTGTGTTGCGCTTCGGGTAGGACTTTCAATATGCTGCGCCTTTTATTGATTAGGAAACATATCATCGATGCAAACACGTATTTAAACGGCTACATCTTGTTTCATTTCCTTTGGAACCAACAAAACCTTTAAGATAGTCGTTCATTTCCAAAGACTGTTAGTTCACTTTTTTCGTTTCCAGAAAAACAATATCTCCGGTTCACTAATTTGCTTAGCCTAATTCTTTCAACATAATACTCTAACATGCTGGTTAAAGTTAAAACTTATAGCCTCAAAATAGCCAACCTGTTCTTCAGTAACGTTTAACAAAAACCATCCTGCACAATAACCCAGGTAAATATCTTCCACACTACACGCACACACACTTTACAAGCTCCAACGCCTCCCAAGTTAAACTGGCAATACAAACGGTCTTGCTGACGTGGGAGTGTCACGTGACGTCTAGAACATTCGCTAACGCGCCCACCTGTGGTTTATTGATTGTTTTGGTCTGCAATGCGGGCTCCGTCGCGCTGTGCAAACCGAAGGCCACGACCGTTTATGACATTGAATTGAGAGAGAGAGAAAGAGAAAGAGTGTGTGTGTGTGTGTGTGTGTGTGTGTGTGTGTGTTAGTGTGTCTGTGTGTGTGTTAGTGTGTGTGTGCCCGCCTCTCTGTCTGTCTGTCTCTCT
>JAFLJL010018952.1:0-17500 GCA_018398815.1 Conus ventricosus | reverse complement strand
GTGCCAGAGGATGCTGTATATGTGTGTAGATTACTGTGAGAGGGTGCTGACGGAACGAGACAAGCTCATTATGATTCACGTGTCAGAGGATGCTGTGTATGTGTGTAGATTACTGTGAGAGGGTGCTGACGGAACTAGGCAAGCTCATTATGATTCACGTGGCAGAGGATGCTGTGTATGTGTGTAGATTACTGTGAGAGGGTGCTGACGGAACGAGACAAGCTCATTATGATTCACGTGCCAGAGGATGCTGTGTATGTGTGTAGATTACAGTGAGAGGGTGCTGACGGAACGAGACAAGCTCATTATGATTCACGTGTCAGAGGATGCTGTGTATGTGTGTAGATTACTGTGAGGGGGTGCTGACGGAACGAGACAAGCTCATTATGATTCACGTGTCAGAGGATTCTGTGTATGTGTGTAGATTACTGTGAGAGGGTGCTGACGGAACGAGACAAGCTCATTATGATTCACGTGTCAGAGGATGCTGTGTATGTGTATAGATTACTGTGAGAGGGTGCTGACGGAACGAGACAAGCTCATTATGATTCAAGTAACAGAGGATGCTGTGTATGTGTGTAGATTACTGTGAGAGGGTGCTGACGGAACGAGACAAGCTCATTATGATTCACGTGTCAGAGGATGCTGTGTATGTGTGTAGATTACTGTGAGAGGGTGCTGACGGAACGAGACAAGCTCATTATGATTCACGTGCCAGAGGATGCTGTGTTTGTGTGTAGATTACTGTGAGAGGGTGCTGACGGAACGAGACAAGCTCATTATGATTCACGTGTCAGAGGATGCTGTGTATATGTGTAGATTACTGTGAGAGGGTGCTGACGGAACGAGACAAGCTCATTATGATTCACGTGTCAGAGGATGCTGTGTATGTGTGTAGATTACTGTGAGAGGGTGCTGACGGAACGAGACAAGCTCATTATGATTCACGTGTCAGAGGATGCTGTGTATGTGTGTAGATTACTGTGAGAGGGTGCTGACGGAACGAGACAAGCTCATTATGATTCACGTGTCAGAGGATGCTGTGTATGCGTGTAGATTACTGTGAGATGGTGCTGACGGAACGAGACAAGCTCATTATGATTCACGTGTCAGAGGATGCTGTGTATGTGTGTAGATTACTGTGAGAGGGTGCTGACGGAACGTGACAAGCTCATTATGATTCACGTGGCAGAAGATGCTGTGTATGTGTGTAGATTACTGTGAGAGGGTGCTGACGGAACGAGACAAGCTCATTATGATTCACGTGGCAGAGGATGCTGTGTATGTGTGTAGATTACTGTGAGAGGGTGCTGACGGAACGAGACAAGCTCATTATGATTCACGTGTCAGAGGATGCTGTGTATGTGTGTAGATTACTGTGAGAGGGTGCTGACGGAACGAGACAAGCTCATTATGATTCACGTGCCAGAGGATGCTGTGTATGTGTGTAGATTACTGTGAGAGGGTGCTGACGGAACGAGACAAGCTCATTATGATTCACGTGCCAGAGGATGATGTTTATGTGTGTAGATTACTGTGAGAAGGTGATGAGGGAAGGGGACAAGCTCATTATGATTCACGTGTCAGAGGATGCTGTGTATGTGTGTAGATTACTGTGAGAAGGTGATGAGGGAAGGGGACAAGCTCATTATGATTCATGTGCCAGAGGACTGCTCTTTTATGACTGGTCAGTCACTGTTTGCGCTGCATGCTTTAAAATCTGCACGTGCGTGGTGGCGTGCGCGAGCGCACAACATCTCTCTCTCTCTCTCTCTCTCTCTCTCTCTCTCTCTCTCTCTCTCTCTCTCTCTCTCTCTCTCTCTCTCTCACACACACACACACACACACACACACACACACACACACACACACACACAACACACACACACACGAACACACAAACACACACACGAACACACACACACACACACACACACACACACACACACACACACACACACACACACACACACACACACACACACATTTCAACTTTGTTATTGTTGTTATTGTATTGTTATACACGCACGCACGCACGCACGCACGCACGCACGCACGCACGCACACACACACACACACACACACACACACACACACACACACGTGTCAATTGTATGTAGCTAGACATCAATTTAGCTATACCGAATCTAAACCATTGCTTTTTTTTTTTTTTTTTTTTTGCTTTTTATTGTTTTTTGTCATTTCAATGAAGACGAAAATCCTAAGACGGGTCTACAGTCACATTCGAATTGCCAATGAATTGTAGAGAACTAATAAATGTCTGTTCTAGCCCATCCGCCCTCAACCAGTTTCGGGTGGATGACTCTAGAACAGACATTTATTAGTTCTCTGACAAGTAAGACTTCAACAACGAATTAAAAATGATAATCCATCACACATTTTTTCAATAAACAAAAAAATAACGATTTTTTACAAACAAACACACTGTGTAGGATTGTCCGTTTTCAATACTAATTTACTAAACTTTTCAGATTTTAGTTTTTGCTTAATCCTTTGTTTTTCCTGATCATTTTCAATAACATCATTTTCACGCAAACATTCATCAAATGAGTCTCTGTCTTTCATGTGAAATAAAACTACAGTCTTTAACTGTTCTCTAAAGTCTTTTAAAACTGAGTTATATTTTTGACATAAAATCCACACACTTATCCCAGCATGTCTTCCACTAAAAGCTAGTTTTGATAAAGTGTTTCTCTTTTTAACTATGTCTCTTTCTGCCGAACAGTCATCTATAATAAATAGTGTCTGCGTTCCTTCAAACAGTCTATAAAAGTGTTCTAAACACTCACTCAGTTTATTGCTAGGATCAACTAAATATATGTCATCATCTGTCCATATAAACCTTCTATCATGATATCCTTTGTTCCATTTAAGAGTTGGACAGAAAATTACAATATGATCAAAATTATAACGATAAACTGTTTGTAATAGGTCGAGGATAAATATTGTTTTTCCACAACCAGTCTGTCCACAAATCAGCGAACAATAAGGGGTTTTTATCATAAAGTTTAACATCGGCATTGACACCAAAGTCGTCTGCTCCATAGTTTTATAACAGAATTTAATCTAATCAGTTATTGTTTTTATCATGCTCTCTGTCAAAACTTGTTCAGTATAATAAAATCTTAAGATCTAAATGTGTAAGATTAATCCAATTCAGTTCTGTAAGATTGTTTCTATTTAGACTAATATTGATTTTGTTGCTTGTTGTTATGACCTTAATATCCTCACCATTGTGAAGAATGACGACGGTAACTTTAAGTTTTTCCACGTCTAAGTTTTGCCAGCTAATTAGAATTCCTTTTAAAAGGACGTCACTAACGCCACACCCCATCCCTCTTTACATCTTTTAAGACAGAAATTTCAAATATCATTGTGAACGTGTCTCCTAATTTCATTTGCGGAATGAACTGTAATTTTGTAGAAGCATCTTTCAAAACCGTTTCTCTTCTGTGGAGGATGTACTGTTTATTCCATACGGCTTTATTTCAATCTCTTTCGACTACTGTCATCTGGCATAAGACTTACATGTAAAGGGCCAGAGTTGAATGCTTTTCTGAAACTTTTTTGACGGCTAAAAAATGTAAATGGGCTTATAAATTCAAATTTTATGTCCCATTCTAAATATGGCTCTAAGTGCCATTTGCTGTCAGGTTTTCGAACTATTTTATATTCATACTGGCCAGCATTATTTGCTTCTACATTGCGCAGTTGCTCTAGTTTAGGAAACTTTTTGTTGTCGCCAACCTCTTTGCGTTTATAATCACCATCTTTAGTGTACTCAAAACATACAAAGCGCCTATCTCACCGTTCGTTCAAGTCCGCAACGTCTGCAAGGTCTTTTAATTCTAAGGTTATACACCTTACAGGCGCTAATGTAACTCCTGATTCTTTGGCCCACGCGACATTTTTTTAGTACAGTTTATTATTTTATTTCCAAAACAATGTGTAGGTTATCACATTTTACACTTTTCCTGCTTTGTCTGCGATTTTTATATTAAATGATCCGACCCTCCACAAACTAATCTTTTAAACTGTAAATTAGGGAATTGTATAATTTCATAATCGCAATATGCAGCTTTCCCTGACGGAAGAGCTTTAAAACAGTTGAGGGTCTTCCATCATATAAGTTTTCATCGTGGCTCGGCTCATCCAATGAACAAGAGTAATGAAGGGTAATGCAAGATCGAGCGGATTTTCTCCTCATAATTAGTTTTGTTTGACGTAACTCTAAAAATATGAATGGACCGATCGGCAGTTGTAAGCCAAACATTTTAGCTAGCTCTTCATCAAATATTTACCCTACTTCTTCTTCTTCAGGCTTAAAGGTCAACATTGTTTTTAGATTTGCATTTTTAAAGTTTGAGAGTAATGTCAAAGTTACTCATTGCTTCTTTTAGTGAGCAAAACCGTAATAACCACAGGTATGGTTAACTGGCAAACTAATTGTCCTCTATTATTAACTTTTTTAATCTTATTATTCTCCTTGGATTTCGGTTATATTAAACCATACAACTTTGTAAAAAATTTCATGAAGTGCAACCATTTTGGCTCCGCAATCGTTATCAATAGCTGTTCTAAAAACGAAGGGGCGGTCTTGAGTTGTTATTTTTACAAACATTTTTTAAACGAATAAAAAAAGAGTGCATTCAAAAATTTTAATGCAAAATATTCTGTTGGGCCGCACTACAATTTTTAAAAATATAACAACTGATACTCTGACATTTCTGTGACTCAGTCTGATGCCTTTCAAGAAAGGTGAGTACGCCATTAAACAGATATCTTAACCCCCCTATTAAAAAAAGACTACATCGCGAAAGTGGTGGTTTAGTCATCCGATGCAGTTTTATCAGAACAGTTAAACTTTGCTGTTTTTTTGTGCACAACTGGGTGTGGGTGTCGGGATGCTGATCACTTAAATCTTCCCGATCCTTTGGTGAGGTCAGTGTAAAAGATTTCATTTCTATACACCCTTTAGACGTATTTTGACTGAAATGCAAGGCCATTACCCAAAAAAAAACCGTTTAAACCATTTAGCAACAGAATAGACATGAAGGCTTTTGAAAGGATCTGTAACGAATTCAATATTAAGGCTAAGACAGACTTTAGACAAAAGTTGGATCTTAATCATGGTCTAGGCACCCTTATTTTTGGGGCGTGCACAGAAAGTATTTAAATATGACTGGAATCCTCCTTACACATCTTTCTCTTCAGACACAGCTGTTCACTGGGTCCATAGAGCAAGAGCATGAAACAGCATGGACAACATTTATCTTAGACACTTCTAAGGGCTAACTAAAGCAGGAATAGAACGAATAAACGACTCTGTTCGTACTTACGTTTGGTGTTTGCTAGGTTCGCAAGCACAAACGAGATCGAGCATAACTGATCCTTCTATTGGCTTTGACGCACAAAAACAATACTTAGCAAATTTAGAGGACGCTATTAATTCTACAGTTGATTTACCTTCAAGTATAAAAAGGTACCAAAATGTTTTACAATACGCAAGATCGAAAGTAGACTTTGCTGTTGGCACTGGTTTATAACATGCTGCTTCTGACTCAGACTCCAGATAGGTACAATAATAAACTACAATAATGAAATCCTCGTGGCAGGCAATGAACAGAAGGTTGGGAAAAACGAAATAAATTCTGAGCCAGTAATATTGCAAGCAGTAAACAAACAAGATGACCCCAAAGAATAAGTCATCCAATCCCGTGGCCCAAAGCCTAAAAACCGTTGAAGTCAAAAAAAATAATGACCATGAATATGAAAAGACGGCGCATGTTTTTGGATTAACTGGCTAGGATTACTCGGTCTTTATTTTACTAAAAATTAACCCAACTACTAAGAGAACTAATGCCCATAAGTGCTCGGCCATAAAGCCAACTACTTTGCTTGCAGTAGACAAAAGCCAGCTAACAACACCTCCTAATATACCCGGTAAAGAGTCTATAGCTTTACTGGCTAATTTTTTTAATAAACCCGCAAGATGATCAAGCTGTTTTTTACCATGATTTATCAGGTGGCGATGGAGGCGATGGCGGTGGAGGCACTGGGCTTTGACCACCGCCGCCTGTAATAGCCATCACCAGTGTACTTATTGCAAATCTAAGGCTGTTATAACGCTTACTAATGTGACTCCTTGCTCTCTAAACAGTGTTCGTATTCGTTCTGCTAGTGTCGTGTCTTCATATAAAATTCTTTGGATAGTTTCTCTTATTCTATTTACTTGAGTTCGCAATTGTTCTCGGTTAGTAGACAACACTTCTAGTCTTGCTGATCTTCTTGTTCAAGATCTTTTAGTCTTTGGGTTATTCTTTCTTTAACACCAGGCCCTAAGTTGGCGTCATCAGCCTCAACAAGTTTTCTTTTTCTCTTTTATATGCCATCTATTTCACCCAGTTTTGCTAAATTGTTTGTTAATTCGCCTCTGATGGTTCTCAAAGCATGATCAAGGGCCATTCTTTCTCGCATGGGTAGCGAGGAATCATTAATTGTTTTTAATGCTGTTTCTTCTGAAAAAACTGGTTTTCGCTTCTATTAATTCACCGTTGTTTGACTTAAATCTTTAAGTTCCATGTTTGCATTTGGTTATCTGTTTGGAAGTTCTTGTAGCGCGTTTTGAAGTTTAGCAACTGCATCCCTATCTAATTTTGGTTTAGCAATGCCAAGGCGATTTCGATCACCCACCTAAGTCTTTGTTTAATTGTATTCATGCCTACAAACTTTGATGGGTCTCGTTTATCTGTAAAGCGGAACACGCTGTCCTTGATCGTTGTTCACATACAAATGGCCACCTTTTACTTCAAATCATCAGGGGCTATAAATTCGGGAGGTTCTAGGCCTAATCTTCTGTAAAATGATATGACCTTAGGTTCTGTAATTCATGCCACATTGAGGCCGCTGAGCGATGCTGTTCACTCATGTCGTCTCCACGATCAAAAGCATCATAATCTTCTTCACCTCTAATGCCTGCCATGTTTCTTTAATAAATAACTTTTTATTTTGTTTTATAAAAAATGTCACAAGCATATGGTTCAATTCTTGACCCGCATAGAAGACTGAAAGAGCCTTTGGTGTGAAGGGAAATAAACAGAATATTACTGTTCCAAATAATCCATCTACTATTGATGCAGATCAAATTCTTACTGTCAAATTTCCAGACCTAGGAGCAGATGAAGTGATTGTGCCAGGCTCTGCGCAACTTACTTTTAAAATAGAACTCGAATCAGCAACAGACCCAAGCAGGACAGTTGTACAGAATCTGGGGCGGGCAATCGTTAAGAAATTTCTATAAAACTTGAGGGGCAAGAAATATTTTCTTTACACAATGCAGACATATTTTTAACCTATTCTGATCTATGGCTAACCGAGAATGAAAGGGCTGATCTTGCGTTTCAAGGAATTGAAAATGATGATGGACTAAAACACAGAATAGGCGCTGCAGTTGATAAAGACAACAAAAAGTATGCAGCTGTAAGTTATGCGTATGGTAATCGCTTTTCATATCCTTAGATTTTGAGTTGTTAAAAGCGCATGCGCCATACTTTCAAGGAGCACTAAAAGACAGATTGTCATATGAACTAACTTTTAATGAATACAAACGTGTTATCAGATCATCAGACACGAAGCAAAGTACAGCATTTCTGACATCTCGTTAGAGTTTGACGTTGTTAGCAACTTAATTTAGCAAGGCTGATTGAGCAACAATATCAGTCAAAATTAGCAATATATTACGAAAGAGTGATTCATCATACAACATATCCCAAAAGCAAGGTCGACACTATATGGAATTTTAGTTTTAGTGCCGCAGCAGATCGCTTAAAGGTATTTTATTGCTGTGTGAAGATGAAGAACCATTCAAAGAGGAAGTGAAAAGTTATTAATCCTAAAATAACGAAAGTACAATGTTCGATTGAGGGTAGTCCTAACCAAATCTACGCTAGCGGGCTTAAACCTTATCAGCATTTTGACGAAATAAGAAAATTGTTTGGGGGTGGGCGAGGTAGAAACCAACAGTAGACCTTGTGTCTAAAGATCTACACCTTCACAATGTTAGACTCGATGATTATTTAACAACAAAATACGGTTTTGGATTGACCTAAGATCGACAGAGGATAATCAGTTGCATGGAAGTGGGAGAACTGTTAAAGACGGAATAAACATTCAAATTGATAAAAAAGATGGCGTTAAACCAGTTAATGTACATTTGTTTTTATATATGATGCGCAGCTGAATATTCAAGATAACAGATTAAAGATATACAATACTAAATTATTTTTATTTTAAAAAAAGCATGTCTGTTCAGGTTTATCCAAATGTGCTACGGAGCCAGAGCCGCCTAAAGAAGAGATAGTAGAAACCCCTAACATAAAACCTTCAGATTAACAAACATTACGCAAATGCAACAAAAACTAGAGCAAGACCTTTCAAATACAGCAAAACAAACGAAGGTATTCTGCTGCCTTTAATGCTGTTACATATGTTAATACTGGAACATCAACTGTAAGTGCACTATCAGCAGGGACAAGTGTTGGTCTCTTAGCAACAGGCGTAGGTGCGCCTGCAGCTTTACCTCTAGGCGGTTGTCTTTAGCTCTTGGCCTGTGTTCATTAGCTGTAAGTACTGCCAGCAAAAAAATAAAAACTAAACTCCAAAGCACACAGCTATGGTTCAACTAATAACAGCTAAACTTAGTTCGTTCAAACTGACAATAAATAAAGCACTAGTTGACTCAAACATCACGGATGAAGAATTTAGTCGTTTACAGGCCGATTTTGATGACTATAAAAGACAAAAGTTTGATCTTCAAAAAAAGGCAAGGGCAAGTTTTTCTCAACAGCCAGACACCGAGCAGATAAAAAAAGAATGTTAAAAAAAGTAAACGAGACATTAAACTCTGTTCTAAACAGCTCGCATTAACAACCCCAAAGGGCGTTTATACTTTCGTTTATGAGTCAAACACAAAAAAACGTTGATGTTGATTCTGATTAAGACGACTTTGGGAGACGATGTCGTATTTTTTTTATTTAAATGAATATGTTGGCTTAGAAAAGAAAGACAGCATGGCTAAGATATATGAAGGCCAGATGAATTGTTTGAAGGAATGCTCGAGGAAGAACATTTGTCAAGAGTACTGAATGATATTGATTTAGAAGTTATTAATCCAGAAACGTGCGGGCAAGCGTTGTACATGCAATTTCTCAAGTTCCAGTAAACTAACAATAGACCGCCAGTTAAAGTAATGTTAGCTGTTTTAATCGATTATATAACAATAAATGAAGAAAATCTAGAAGTCTGGGTCTCAACTAAACAGCAGGTTATTCTTCTCATAATGACTTAACACCTGGTTGGGCAGACCAACTGCTTACACAGTTGATGTGGCCGCTGAAGAAGCCAAAATGAGAGGCTCTGGTTGGTCAGAGGGCAAAAGTCCTAGAGATCAGATTAAAACAGGCTAAGTATGAGCCGATTGTAGGCAAGTCTCACATTCCACTCTCCAGCATTGGTAGCGAAAAGAGCAGTTCTAAACATACAAATACAGACGACAAATGTTTCATGTGGTGTGTTCTTGCAAGGCTGCATCACGTCCGCAAACACGCAGAGAGAGTGACTAACTATTGGGATTACATCAATGATCTTAACTTCAATGGAATATCCTTTCCTGTTAGCGTAGATCAAATTGATCAGTTTGAAGAACAAAACAAACCAATAACTGTTAATATCTACACATGGATGAGGAAACAAATCTGCAACCCATCAGAGTGTCCAAAAACAGTCCATCGATGGCGAACAGACAAAATCATGTTGACTTACTACTGATGTTTTTCACCAGCAGGCTACTACATTACACATTGATACGAACAATGAGTAGATTATTGGCGCATACTGCAAAAACACTAACAAACAAGAATTCTGTAGAAAATGTTTAACAAGAATTCCATCCGTTAAAGCAGCGAGCGAACATAAGAAACATTGTATCGGCCCAGTTGACTGTAATACAGAACTAATTACGCCCCACCCGGATCTAAAGTTAGTTTTAAGAACTGGAAACGGATGCAAAATTCTCCATATGTGTTTACGCAGACTTCGAGTCGCTTATTGTTCCTTATGAAGGGCCAGCGCCACAAAAAACTTCGAAAAACAGTCTTAATGAGTAATCATCAGATCTGTTCATTTGCTTTTATCGTTGTCAGTCGGATGGCGCCCATTCGAACCAGAATTGTATAGAGGACCAGATGCTGCAAAATACTTCTTAAAACGCATGCAGCAAGTGCGTAACGCTGTTCTAATAATCTAAACTTATCTGAAATCATAATGGCACCCGAGACCAACAACAGTATGACTCAGCCACACATTGTTGGATTTGTGGTTTAGGCCTCTTCCTCAGAATCAGCGAATCCGACAGTAAGAGACCATGATCACATTAGCGGAAAGTTCAGAGGAGCAGCGCACAGCAAATGCAATCTTCAACTTAAGTTTTGAACCAAAGACATGGAAGCTGCCATCTTCTTTCATAACTTGCGAGGTTACGACTCTCATCTTATAATGCGAGCAGTAGACGATGCCTTCAGGGTAGCATGCATTGCACAGTCATCAGAAAAGTACATGTGTTCACTTTAAATAACATGTCTTTTTTTAAACTCTATGCAACACCTGATGGGATCATTAGAGTCACTGGCTATGTCCTTGAAGTCCTGCCCAATAACAGAAGAATATTTTGACCCAACTCTCGTTAGAAAGGGCGTTTACCCTTATGAGTACATGAACAGTTGGAAAGGTTTGATGAAGACACACTTCCTCCTAAAGGCGCATTCTTTTCTAGTCTTAGAGGAAAGGGCATCAGTGATTCCGATTACCAAACATGCTCAAGATGCGTGCAGAAGTTAGATTCTAAAACGATGGGAGGACTATCATGATTCATACTTGATGGTGATGTATGTTTGTTGGCGGACGTCTTTGAAAATTACAGGAAGACCTGCATGAAACATTATAGCCTGGATCCGTGCATTACATTTCTGCGCCTGGGATGAGTTGGGATGCTTTCTTAAAGTTTACTAGAATAAAGATTGATTTATTGTCTGATTTACCAATGATTCAGATGATTGAAAACGGATTGCGTGGAGGAATTAGTATGGCGTCGCATCATTACTGTAAAGCAAACAACAAATACTTGGACGACTATGATCAAGTAAAAGGTCTAACTATCTCATGTATTTAGATGCAAACAATCTGTATGGTTGGGCTATGGCGCAATCACTTCCATTACGTAACTTTAAAATGTACACTGGCGGCGGTACGAATAATATTCAAAGGCATTAAAGTGGCTGAACAGTTTAACGCCCGATCGACATCGGGGCTTTATTCTAGAAGTTGACTTAGAATATCTCCTGAACTCCATGACCTACATAGTGACTACCCATTAGCAGCAGAAAGTCTAAAGATGTCAAAAACAGAGCGCCTAAACTTGTGCCTAATCTTCGAGGCAAAAAAAATTATGTCTGTCATTACAGACTTCTACAATTTTATTTAAGGCAGGTTTAAAGCTGACAGCAGTTCATCGTGTAATTGCTTTGATCAAGAACAGTTCATGAAACCATTACATCATGAAGAACACTGATCTTAGAAACTAAATCCACAGATGCTTCAGAAAAAGACTTTTTCAAGCTAATGAACAACAGCTGTTTCGGAAAGACTATGGAAAATCCGCACAAGCGTAAGATGTCAGATTGGTCACCAAAGAGAACGAAGCAATTAAGCTGGCTTCAAAACCAAATTATCAGGATTTTAGAAGATTTCATGATCAGCTTTTTGGCATAATGATGAAAAAAAGAAAGTCAAATTGGACAAACCTGTATTTATTGGGTTTACTGTTTTAGAATTATCAAAGCTTTTGATGTTAGAATTTCTTTATGACTACTTTAAACCCACGTATCCAGAGTCCAGAGTACTTTACACAGATACAGACAGTTTTGTTATAGATATCCTACTGAAAATATCTATAAAGACATGGAAATAGAAGTAGCTAAAGGGGCATGCGGGATGGTACGACACATCTGATTATCCTAAAGATTCGCCTTTGCATTCAACTGTTAACAAGAAGGTTTTAGGAAAGATGAAGGATGAATTATCTGGAGGGGTGATCAAGGAGTTTGTGGTTTAAGGTCGAAAATGTACAGTATTTCGAGCCAGGAGAAAACCATTAAGAAAGCAAAGGGAATATCTCGCAGTGTTGTGCAGTCAAACATATCGCATGACAACTACAAAGAAGCATTGTTTGACAATAAGACTTTTCGTCATGACAACGTAAAACTACGATCTAATCTACATGAGATCAACACAACTGTTGTAACAAAGAAGTCATTAGATAAAACAAACACAAAACGAGTATTTGTTTAATCCAGAGTTTTTTATGCAATTGGGCACTGGAGAACGGCATAATTACATATCTTCTTCACCGAAGAGTTTATATTCGGGTTCATATTTTTCCTGAAATTTATCTAGAAAATCAATCATATCATCTTCCAATTCATTCAAATTTTTTCTCATGTTTGCTTGACGTGCTCGAATTTTTTTTTTATTTCAAGATATTCTTTTTCCCATTTTTGATAGTCAAAATTGGGATTTTGGGCTGTAAGTGATCTGGATGCAGTGCCATGTGCGATGAATCCTCGTAATTGTTTCTTTAACAGCAGAATACGTATCATATGATTCTCGTGTTAATTCCTTAATAGCAGAACACGCATCTATGATTCTCGTATTAATTCCAAGTTCTCTTCATTTATCATTCTTGCTTCCATTTTAGTTTCATGTAAGGATTTTTTCTTTTGGGCTTCCATTTTAACTCAAATATATTTACGTAAATTAGTTAAAGCGGAACTGTGTCTGGTGGGATTATTTGCAGTTCTTCCTTCACAAAAGATCTTTGAGGAGCTGGTTGTTTTGTTGTGTCAGTTTCTCGTAAATAATACACAGGCGGATTCATCTTTACAATTCTTTTTATTTCGTATGGATCAACACTCCAAACTGGATCTGTTGCCTGATGCGAGTGTCCCCTTCTGCTTCTCCGGTAAATAAGGTACCTTACTTTTAAACCAAACGGTAATAGTTGTGGTTGTACTGGAGTCTTCAGCAACAACATTTATTGTTTGTTTTTTGATTGCTTGTACTGGTTTTAGCCTTTAAATTCTTCATTATTCATTGCGCGCAAAAACTGAGGGCAGTCTTCTAACCCATTCTGTGTTGCGAGAATTGTCAATCAGCTCTCTGTGATACTGGTAGGAAAAAAGTCTTTCAGATAACTGTTTGTTAAAGTTTTCAACTAAAGCCTGTGATCTGTGAACTCCTGGGATGCCTCTTTTAATGGTAACTCTATGTTTTAACAATTAATTGATTCACCTTTCCTTTAAATTCTTTTCCATCATCGACTTGAATCATGCGAGGATAAGTTAGCGGGCTCGTTGGTATATCATTGTATGGCAACAGCAACGCAGAAGCACTCTTTTGTGTTAATGGTTCTGCATCTTTGTATCTTGAAGCTATGTCAATGACTGTGAGTGCGTACTTAAAATCTTTTTCGTCTAATCGTATCATGAGGTAAATATAGAAGATCCATTTGATGGGTGTCGTTGGTATTGTATTCACAAAGTGTGGTCTCTGTATTCGTCTAGGGCAGGTAAATAAATTTGCCAAATCGCTTGTTTAGATAAACCATTCTTTTGCTGTTTGTTCACTGACTCCCGCTGCTTGGCTTAGCTTTTTTATTGCCGTGATTCCTTCAATATCCTTTCGGCGAATAATAGATTTTGTTCATTTTTTATTCAGCCAATATTATGCGCAACAAAAACGGTCATACCAAAGACAATAAACACGATTTCTTGCATCTTTTGTTTTTCTGATGGTTGATAAAGTCACTGAATTTTGGTGGGGGCAATGTCTCGATTGGTTTGCCTGTTACAAGATAATATTCTTTTATTGCCTGGTCAACATCTTTAAATGTGTAAGCTGCATGTCCCTGTTTTTTCAGTTTGTTATTAATAAAATCTAACTGCTCAATTCTCTGCTTTTCATAGGCGTCTTGTGCTGCGCTAGTTGCTCCATAGCTTTGTTATGTCTTTTTCTCTCCCCGTCATCCCGCAGTTTACTAAATGCGTAATTACTTCCGCTAAAAGCAAGCGCATTCACTACTGCGCCGCCTATCATCATTACGAATGAAGCCATTTTTATAAATGTATTTTTTTAATTTTACTATGATACTGTCAGGAATTATTCCTTGCTTAATAGAAAAATCTTTCGTAGCAACGAAGCTGCAATGATAGCAATCAGCTTTGCTGAATCTCAAAGCTAGCTTGCCAAGATCTGCTGGTTTTATTTTTAACAGGCTTTTACCAAGCATTGTGTATCCTACACTTAGGCCTCCAATAACAGCAGAATGGTATACAAGATTGGTTACAGTTTTTTCGGTGCTCATTTTAAAAAATAAAATAATTATAATTAATAAAAAACATGAACACACCGATGATTACTAAACCTTCCTGAACTTATGATACAAATGATCAAGTTGATGACCAAGCTATTATGCCAAAAGGAAAGACTGTATTCTTTGGCAGCATGTGGAAAAACAAAACAGTTCCTCGGCAATGAATTCAGCATAGAACAGATTCAACAGATGTCGCCACAAGACATTGTAAGTATCATAACAGGTATGAAGCGCGCTGGGATCAAAGGATGTAAAAAGTGTAGGACAAACGGTTCTTAGTTTGTACACTTAAACTAGTTAGTAGATTTGCGCCTATTGATTCTGAACAAGACTTTATGTATGATTTAACGAGGATCAGTTTTAACAAAGTCATTAGAGTCTCTAGGATGTGATCTATATTACAAATTTGGAACATATTGTCGCCGCTAATCATGGATTAATTACTTTTAATCATATAGATTTTGTTCCCTTAAAAATGACCGAGCCAGAAATCAGCAGAATCAGAAAACACTGAATCAGGTGGAGAGAAAATGACCAGTAAAAAGCCTGGGCGCGTTGCAGCAGGAAAAAGATTAGCAGAGTGGAACAAACAAAAAAAATTACAGGTACAAGCACAGAATGAAAAGTGCCAGAGCCGCAGCCAGTTGTTTCAATGCCAGCTATAAAAACGCCAGAACAAGTTGATCCTAAAACAACAACAGGGTTGCCTGCACCGCCAAAGTATTCATATTTTCTTAAAGCAATGTCATTTTGGCGGCATTGCTGTTGGGGGTGGTATTACGGTTATAAATATATAAACAAAGACAACAAAAACCAAAGCAGTCCAAACAATCTCAACCACTAAAATACAGAAGCTGAACACAAAAGTATGCCAGCCCCACCAACAACAAAAGTTCATTTTGATCCATTTCAGATGCAATAATACTTTAAGAACTTAATAAATAATTATAAGTGACTTAAATAAGAACTTGGTTGTACTTAGAGGATGACTTAGTTATGAACTTGGGATGACTTAAGTTAAGAACTTAGAAGTTACTTGGGGATGACTTGAGTACTTGGGGTGACTTGATTAAGAACTTAAAGGTGACTTGATTAAGAACTTAAAGGTGACTTGATTAGAACTTGGTGTGACTTAGGATGACTTGATTAAGAACTTATAAGTGACTTGAGTAGGAACTTAATTAAGGACTTGGGGTGATTTTGGCATGATCTGGATCACACACACGCACATACACAGAAATCATTCACACAATAGACGGGATGGTGCGTGTGGGGGTGCGTTGGCTTGTGTTGAGAAAAACGGGGCTGTCGGTCTCTCTGTCAACTGAAGATTATTCAAAGCAGCCACCAAGTGCATTTCTCAAAAGCTTGATTCAATAAACAAGACAGTTGAATAAAGTACACTCTGTTAGCAGGGCGTTGAAGAAGGTAAGCAAACTTGCCAAGTAGGTAGCCGGGTTACTTTAGAATCACGTCAGCAGCAATTGGTAAGATTTGCTATCGATCATGATATTCATTTCATGCGGTCTAGCCTAGACCGCGACGTCTTCTTTGACACCAATCATGATCGTTACTATATTTAGATGCTTACACACAGTCCAAACACTGAAGCAGGTCGCGCAACTGCCTGTAGCGCTCAAATAGGTCAGCCAGTGTTAAGCTGGGACTGTGTTGAGGTCAGACGCGCTTGGCTTCAAGGCTGGTTTTGGAGTGCGGCGAATAAACGTTTCCTTTCGCGACTCAGCTTTTTGAATAAAACAGCGCCATTTTTTAAAATAGAATCATTTCTTCAAAAGTTAAAAGCTTTCAAAGTTAACAACATCTTTTCAAATATATCAGCTAAATCTCTGTCTTGAATCAACAAGCTTTCAAGCGCTTGTGTAGTTTATCAATAGTAGGTTCTCGTTTTTCTTTCTCCTCACTTCCAAAAAAGCAATACTTCTCTTTAGCTTAGGACGTAAAGACTGGGCACGCCTGATTTTCTTTTGTTTAATACTCCGCCATACAGTTGTAATAAAACATATGTTCATCTATGGCAAGAAGCTGTTTCTCTGTGAACAAACACGACCGTTGCATTGAAATCCATTGCTAAACTGAGAGGCGCTGGGTCTAGATCGTCATGTCCGGCCACGCAGTATTACCCTTGCCAAGACCAACACACAATTAAGTTATCAGGTGTTGGCCTAATGACGGGGCTCTGTATTTCCATACATAGGCCGACCCCGGAGATAAGAAATCCGACTCCACACTTAACTCATTAAGCTCTCTGGTTTCAGAATCCGCACAATAGTGAGGCGGGTAAGGCTGGCCGAATCATGTTTGTTTGTCTGTCTACTCGTTTTATGCATTTGATGCATATATTGCGTGAAAATTATGTTATTAAAAACAAACAAGAAAAACAAAGGATTGAGCAAAATCTACAATCTGAAAAGTTTAGTAAATTAGTATTGAAAACGGACAATCCTACACAGTATGTTTGTTTGTAAAAAATCGTTATTTTTTTGTTTATTGAAAACATGTGTGATGGATTATCATTTTAATTCGTTGTTGAAGTCTTACTTGTCAGAGAACTAATAAATGTCTGTTCTAGAGTCATCCACCCGAAACTGGTTGAGGGTGGATGGGCTAGAACAGACATTTATTAGTTCTCTATTGTTAATGTTCGTCGAAAAACCAACACAGTCAAACGCCGTCGAAGACAAGCAGCACGTTTTCGTGTGGGCCGTTGACCCTTTCAGATAGATGAGAAGGCTTCACTCACATGCTCCAATGGGGAAAAAAGCTTTAGAGCTTACTGCCGTTGCAAAATTTCCGGCTGTATGACTTTATGGATATTGCTCGTGCTGTATTATTATTATTATTATCATTATTATTATTATTATTATTATTATTATTATTATTATTATTATTATTATTATCATCATCATCATCATCATCATCATTATCATTATTAACATTACTATCATTATTATTATATTGTTATTATTATTATTATTG
>JAFLJL010018951.1:0-15926 GCA_018398815.1 Conus ventricosus | reverse complement strand
TGAAAGCACTGACCCACTAGATCGACAGACAGGACACTCACGCTGTGTGGGAAACTGAAAGCACTGACCCACTAGATCGACAGACAGGACACTCACACTGTGTGGGAAACTGAAAGCACTGACCCACTAGATCGACAGACAGGACACTCACGCTGTGTGGGAAACTGAAAGCACTGACCCACTAGATCGACAGACAGGACACTCACGCTGTGTGGGAAACTGAAAGCACTGACCCACTAGATCGACAGACAGGACACTCACGCTGTGTGGGAAACTGAAAGCACTGACCCACTAGATCGACAGACAGGACACTCACGCTGTGTGGGAAACTGAAAGCACTGACCCACTAGATCGACAGACAGGACACTCACGCTGTGTGGGAAACTGAAAGCACTGACCCACTAGATCGACAGACAGGACACTCACGCTGTGTGGGAAACTGAAAGCACTGACCCACTAGATCGACAGACAGGACACTCACGCTGTGTGGGAAACTGAAAGCACTGACCCACTAGATCGACAGACAGGACACTCACGCTGTGTGGGAAACTGAAAGCACTGACCCACTAGATCGACAGACAGGACACTCACGCTGTGTGGGAAACTGAAAGCACTGACCCACTAGATCGACAGACAGGACACTCACGCTGTGTGGGAAACTGAAAGCACTGACCCACTAGATCGACAGACAGGACACTCACGCTGTGTGGGAAACTGAAAGCACTGACCCACTAGATCGACAGACGCTCCTGGCACATTTTAGGCCTCTGCATAGTTATAGAGAGCAACAAAGAAGTTCAAACAGAAGAAGAGCATGTCCTGTGTTGCTGTGGAAGAGAAGACAAACGCATGCATTGCATGGGTTCCTTTTCCTTTCTGTCCCATCTTCTATGCCAGCTCAGTGGCATTGCACACACGCACCTCACTCCGACAAACACCCCACCTCCCCCCCCCCCCCCCCCTTCAATCCACAGCTGCAGCCCAGCCCGTCCTGCCACAGCCCTAGCACCGGCAATCCACAGGGAGCAGTCAGTGTCAAGTTGTCGTGAGGCAACCCATCGGAGGAGATATTGCACTGCTGCCAAGTCACTTCGATGGCGTTCAGTGGTGCCTGTTTTGATTCAACACAAGCAGAACGCCATCTACTAAGACCCCCATTGACGACAATAATTACTTAGTCGCAGAGCCAGTGTGAGTGAGCTTTCCCGCCGGAGGGCGTCATGGAGTCTTTAGTTCACAAGAACATCTGGGACAGAGAACTAATAAATATTCATTCTGGCTCACCCGGTCTCACCCGGTCTTAACCGGTCTCGACCGGGTGACGCCAGAATGAATATTTATTAGTTCTCTGACAAGTAAGACTTCAATAACCAAAAAATAACGACCCTACAAACATACATACTGTGTAGGGTTGATCGTTTTCAATAACATCATTTTCATCTTTAACTGCTCTTTAAAGTCTTTTTAAAACCAAGTTATATTTCTGGCATAAAATCCACACCCGACACAATGCAATGAAAACAACAACCGCCGCACATACTGACATTTGGCGCAAGCGCGCGCATGACGATAACCTCTCTCCCGAAACAGTAGCGCGCGTCAAGCATATGACAAGACAAACACTAGGCAAAGCTGGCCGGATTTTCCACACACCTGCAGAGACCCGTCAATAGGCCGTCACCTGATTACTTAATTACAGTGTACTTGAGTCCAGCAAGATAAAACCAGCCTGCCGGCAGTACGCTGTAGTGACATCACAGACACGCTTTGCGGCCTGCCTGACATTGACTTGGTTCGCTCAGCTGACTCGCCGGGACCGTGCAAGCTGTGTCGTTGTAAACAATTCTACATACCTCACTCTCTTCAATTCCACTGGGCATGCTCAGTAGCGAGATAAAACCAGCCTGTGTTTTACAGTGTAACAGTCGCCTTGTTTAGCAAAGCTTGAGCTGAACGGTGCTGCGATCCAGTGCAGTGTAGTGCTGTGTAGTGTAGTGTTGTGTAGGGCAGTGCTGTGTAGTGCAGGGTTGTGTAGTGCAGTGCAGCGCAGTGCAGTGTAGTGCAGCGTGAACCACTTGAAGAGCATGTTGAGAGGGCTGAGCAGCGGTGTGTAGTGTAGTGTAGTGCTGTGCAGTGTAGTGCTGTGCAGTGTAGTGTAGTGCAGTGTAGTGTAGTGCTGTGCAGTGTAGTGTAGTGCAGTGCTGCGCAGTGTAGTGTAGTGCTGTGCAGTGTAGTGTAGTGCAGTGTAGTGTAGTGCTGTGCAGTGTAGTGTAGTGCAGTGTTCTAAGGTCTTAATCAAGTCTCTTCAACTTATAATTATTTATTAAGTTCTTTAATTAAGTCTCCTCAAGTTTTTAATAAGTTCTTGATTAAGTCGCCTTAAGTCGCCTTAAGTTCTTAGTTAAGTTTTTAATCAAGTCACTGCAAGTTCTTTAATTAAGTTCTTAATTAAGTTACCCCAAGTTCTTAATAAAGTTCTTAATCAAGTTTTTACTCAAGTTCTTATTCAAGTTATCTTATAATCATCAAAAAACAATAAAATCTATGTTTTTATCTTAAATAGTAGATGCTTAATATAGTACACACACGCCTCAAAAAACACGTTATCGTCGAGGTTGTCTTGCTTAACGCCCTTGGCGCGAGATCGGTCAGCATAGATTTTAATGAAGTTCTTACATTGTAAGCAACCGCATTGATTACAATTCTGGTCTATGGAAATGTCTTTTATAGACTCCATGTCTTTATTTATTGACTTTATCATTTTAAACAAATAATAATCTGTCATGATTTATTTTTATCAAAGAAACAAATTTATTTATGATAAATCAAAAACCAATCCAGTATGGTAGGATTGCAGTATTAATAAAATATTAATGCATTACAAATGGATCAAAATCATCTTTTGTTGTTGGTGGTTCTGGCATACTTTTGTGTTCAACTTCTGTATTTATTGGTGGAGATTGTTCGGACTGCTTTGGTTTTAGCTGTCTTTGTTTATATATTTTATAACAGTAATAACCGCCCCCTGCAGCAGCAATGGCGCCAAAAATGACAACTGTTTTAAGTTCAATATTCCATGAAGACTTTAGTGCCCTTGAATTAACTTGTTCTTGTTCTGGAGCTGGCATTGAATCAACTTGTTTTGGCGTTATGTTTTCATTATGAGTTATATTCTGTGATTGTAACTTTAATTTTCTTTGTCTGTTTAACTCTGCTACTCTTTTTCCTGCTGCAACACGCCCAGGATGCTTTTAGCTTTTACTCTCTCTCTACCTGATTCAGTGTTTTCTGATTCAGTGTTTCCTGATTCTGCTGATTTTCCGACTCGTTCATTTTGAAGGGAAATAAAATCTATATGATTAAAAGTAATTAATCCTATGATTAGCGGCGATAACAATGTTCCAAATCTGTAATATAAGTCACAGCTTAAAGACTCTAATGACTTTGTAAAACTGGATCTTGCGTTAATCATACATAAAATCTTGTTCAGAATCAATAGGGGCAAATCTACTGACTAGTTTAGTGTACAAACTAAGAACCGTTTGCCCGACGCTTTTTACCATTCTCGACCCCAACTGCGCTTCATACCTGTTATGATACTTTATAATGTCTTGTGGCGACATCTGTTGAACCTGTTCTATGCTGAATTCAGTTCCGAGGAACTGTTTTGTTTTCCCACATGCTGCCAAAGAATACAACCTTTCCTTTTTGGGCATAATAGCTTGGTTATCAACTTCTTCATTTGTAAGTCCAAAACTGTGTAGGCCGCTCTGTAGCTCTAGCAGATCATCGCTGTTCATGTTTTTTATTAATTATAATTATTTTATTTTTTAAAATGAGCGCCGAAAAAACTATTGCCAACCTTGTATACCATTCTGCCGTTATTGGAGGCTAAGTGTAGGATACTCAATGCTTGGTAAAAGCCTGTTAAAAATAAAGCCAGCAGATCTTGGCAAACTAGACTTTGAGGATGCAGCAAACTAATTGCTATCATTGCAGCTTCGTTTGCTACGAAAGATTTTCTTAGTCAAGCAAGGAATAATTCCAGAGAATATAAATATGTAAAAAAAATACATTTATAAAAAATGGCTTCACTCATAATGATGATAGGCGGCGCTGTGGTGAATGCGCTTGCTTTTAGCGGAAGCAATTACGCATTTAGTAAACTACGGGATGGCGGTGAGAGAAAAAGACATAACAAAGCTGTGGAGCAACTAGCTGCAGCACAAGATCGTTATGAAAAGCAGAGAATTGAGCAGTTAGATTTCATTAACGACACACTGAAAAAACAGGGACATGCAGCTTACACATTTAAAGATGTTGATCAAGCAATTAAAGAATATTATCTAGTAACAGGCAAACCAATCGAGACATTGCCCCCACAAAATTCAGCAACTTTTATCAACCATCAGAAAAACAAAAGATGCAAGAAATCGCGTTTATTGTCGTTGGTATGACTGTTGTCTATTTTGTTGCGCATAATATTGGCTGAATAAAAAATGAACAAAATCTATTATTCGCCAAAAGGATATTGGAAGGGAATCACGGCAATAAAAAAGCTAAGCCAAGCAGCGGGGGTCAGTGAACAAACAGCAAAGGAATGGTTATCTAAACAAGCGATTTGGCAAATTTATTTACCTGCACCCAAACGAATACAGAGACCGCACTTTGTGAATACAATACCCAACGACACCCATCAAATGGATCTTCTATATTTACCTCATGATACGATTAGACGAAAAAGATTTAAGTACGCACTCACAGTCATTGACATGGCTTCAAGATACAAAGATGCTGAACCATTAACGCAAAAGAGTGCTTCTGCTGTTGCTGTTGCCATACAACTGATATACCAACGGGGCCCCTTAACTTATCCTCGCATGATTCAAGTCGATGATGGAAAGAATTTAAAGGCCAAGTGAATCAATTATTGTTAAAACATAGAGTTACCATTAAAAGAGGCATCCCAGGAGTTCACAGATCACAGGCTTTAGTTGAAAACTTTAACAAACAGTTAGCCGAAAGACTTTTTTCTTACCAGTATCACAGAGAGCTGATTGACAATTCTCGCAACACAGAATGGGTTAGAAGACTGCCTTCAGTTCTGCGCGCAATAAATAATGAAGAATTTAAAGGGCTAAAACCAGTACAAGCAATCAAAAGAAAAACAATAAATGTTGCAAAGCTCCGTACAACCACAAACTTTTACCGTTGGTTTAAAAAAGTAAGGTCCTTATTTACCGGGGGAAGGGAAGGGGACATCCATGGGGGCACCGACCCTTTGGAGTTTTTGACCCAATGAAAAAAAAAGTTTGTAAAAAAGAATCCGCCCGTGTTTTTATTTAGAGAAACGACACAACAAAACAGACCCCGATCTTTTGGAAGGAAAACTGCAGAAAATCCCTCCAAACCGAATATTGCTTAGTTAATTACGAAAATATTTTTGATTTAAAAATGGAAGCTCAAAAGGAAGCGCGAAGAAACAAAAAATAAGGAAAAAACCTTCACCGAAAGGGGAATCATTTGATTTGATTCTGCTTTTAGTCAACATTTCGAGGGTTCACACACATAGAAAATGCCCAGATACCTCACCCAAAAAACCCCCAAATTTTGACTATAAAATATGGAATAAAGAATATTTGAATAAAAAAAAAAATTCAGCGCAGCAAGCAAACTTGAAAAAATTTGTCTGAATTGGGGGAAATGAATGTTTTTTTTTTAAGATAAAAGTTGTGAAAAAGGGGGCCTAATATCCGAAGAAGAATATAATTACGCTGTTCTCCAATCCCCGTTTGCATTGAAAATTTGGGATTAACAAACACACGTTTTGTGTTTGTTCTATCAAATGCTTCATTGTTACAACTGTTGTGTTGATTCATGAGATTAGATCCGTTTTACGTTGTCTGTGAAAAGTCTTATTTTAAAACCTGCTTCTTTTATTGCCATTTTGATATGTTTAAATGCACAACATGCGGATATTCCCTTTTGCTTTCTTAAAAATTTCTCCTGGCTCGAATACTGTACATTTTCGCCCTTTAAAAAACCAAAAAAACTCCTTATTCACCCCGGATAATTCTCCTTTTTCCCAAAAAACCTTCTTATTAAGGGATAAATGCAAAGGGAATCTTTAGGGAAATCAATGGTCTTTAACATCCACTTGCTCCTTTAGCTACTTTTTTTTTCCATGCTTTAAGTATCTTCATGGGGGATATTTAACAAAACGTCTGTATCTGTGTAAAGTACTCGGACCGGAAACGAGGGTTTAAATAGCAAAAAGAAACTAACACAAAAGCTTGAAATTCAAAAACAGTAAACCCTATAAAACGGGTGTTTTAATTTGCCCTTCTTTTTTTTTCTCATTATCCCAAAAAGGGTGATCATGAAATCTTCAAAAAGCCCCTGAAAATTTTGGGTTTTGAATTCCGCTTAATTGCGCGTTCCTCGGTGCCCAAATTAAACATCTTTGCGCTTGTCGATTTCCATGTCTTTCCAAAAAAAGCTGTTTGTTCATTATTTAAAAAAAGTCTTTTCTAAAGCACTGGGATTTAGTTCTAAATCAGTGTTTTCATGATGTAGGTTATGAACTGTTCTTATCGAAAGAAATTTAACATAACAGCGTCAACTTCAAACCATGTTTTAAATAAAATTGTAAAAAGTCTGTAAGCATAATAATTTTTTTTTTTGCCTCAAGTAGGCCTTTAGGGGTTCTTTTTCGCCATCTTTGGGGCTTTCTGCTGCTAAGGTAGTCATTTGCAGGTCATGGGTTCGAGGATTTCAAATAAATTCTAAATTAAACCACGCTGTTGACCACGCAACTTTAAAACCACTTTAATCCCTTTTTGAATTTTTTTTCGGATCGACGTTTGTGTGTTTTTAAAAAGTTCGTAATGGAAGTGATTGCCCATTGCCCATCCAAAAAGATTGTTTCATCAAAATACATGAAAGTTGGCCCTTTTTACTTGGGTCAAAATTCTAGGTATTTGTTGTTTGCTTTCATAATGATCACCCCAAAAACATTTCCCCCGCGCAATCCGTTTCAATCATCGAATCTTGGTAGGTGACAATAAATCAATCTGTACTCCAGAAACTAAGAAAGCACCCCAACTCACCCCAGGCGCAAAAATGTAATGGGGGGGTTTCTAGGCTATAATTTTTCTGCAGGTCTTTCTTAATTTTCAAAGAGTCCCCAACAAACTACATCGGCCATCAAGTTGAATCATGATAGCCCCCATCGTTTTACACTCAAATTCCCCACCATTTTCGAGCTTTGGAAATCAAATCACTAATGTCTTTCCCTCAAGACTAAAAAGAACGCGCCTTTAGGGGGAAAGGGTTTTTTCTTCGTCAAATTTTCCCCAATGTTCATGTACTCAAAAGGGTAAACGCCCTTTCTAACGAGAGTTGGGCAAAATATTTTCCGTTAGGGGCAGAACTTAAGGACAAGCCGTGACCTAATGAACCCATCAGTGTTGCTAGAGTCAAAAAAAAGAATGTTATTTAAAGTGAAACACATTATTTTTTCTGAGATGGCCAAGCATGCTACCCTAAAAGGCGTGGTTACTGCTTGCTTATAAGGGGGGAGTCGAACCCCACAAGTTATAAAGAGATGGCGCCCAGTCTTTGGTTAAAAATTTTAGTTGAAGATTGCAAAAGTGGCTCCCCCTAACTTTCCGCTAATGTGATCAGGCTTTACTTTCGGATTGCTGCGTCTGAAGAGGCCTAAACCGCAAACAACAGTGAGTGGCAAAGTCAACTGTTCTTGGGTCTTCAGGATCAAAAAATGTCGAAAGATTCAATTATTGAAACGGGCGGCACTTGCTGCATGCGCTGTAAAAATCTTTTGGCCGCTTTTGGGCCCTCTGTATAATTTTTGGCGTTGAATGACGCCTCCGACTGACGATTAAAAGCAAATGAAAAAATTTGGGTGATTACTCCAAGTCGTTTTTGGACTTTTTCTTGGGGTTGGTCCCTTTTTAAAAAACAATGAGTGATTCAAAAAGTCTGCTAAAAAAATAGGGGGAATTTTGCATTTTTTTTTTCCCAGTTCTTAAAACTCTTTTCTGCCTTCTGGGGGCGAATTAGTTCTGTTTTTCAGTAAAGGGGACCGATACAAGTTTTTATGTTCAGCGCAGTTTTATCGGTGGAATTCTTGTTAAACATTTTCTGCGTTTTTCTTGTTTGCCGTTTTTTTGAAGTATGCTTCTTTAGTCTACTCATGTGCGTATCAAGTAAAATGTGGTAGCGGTTGAAAAACATCGTAGAAAGTCAACATGGCTTTTGTCTGGCTCGAAAATCTTTGGGGGGGTTTTCTTGGACACTTTATCGGTTGTAGATTTGTTTCCTCACCCCATGTGTGACTTTAACAGTTTTTTGGGGTTTGTTTTGTTTTTTCAAACTGACAATGGAATCCACGCTAACAGGAAAGGATGTTCCTTTAAATTTAAAGATCATTGATGTAAGGGTGTAGTATAACCTCTCTCTGCGTTTTTGCGGAGTAATCACCCTTTGCAAAAAAACCCACCCCAAAAAACATTTGTTGTCTAAATTCTTTTTTTTTAGAACGTTTTTTTGCGAAAATGCGGGGTAGTAATGTAACCCCTGCCTAAAATAGGCTCATACTTACCCGGGTTTTTTAATCTGATCTCTAAGATTTTCCCCTCTGACCAACCAGAGCCTCCTCTTTTTGGCTTCTTCAGCGGCCAATCAAACTGTAAAAGCATTTGGTTTCCCCCCAGGGTTTAAATTTCTTATTGAAAGAAAAAACCTTTTTTAGTCGGAGCCCGACCCCAGATTTTCTTTTTTATTTTTTAAAAGTCGATTAAAACAGCTAATGTATTTTTAAAATGGGGTCTAGTTAGTTTCCCGGGAACTTGAAAAAATAGCATCCCCAACACTTGCCTGACGTTTTTTGGGTCATATTTTTAGATAAATATATTTAAAGCTTTTTAAAAAAACGCTCCCCCTCAAGCATTCCTTCAAACAATTCGCCCTTGTCCTTATATTTCTTAGCCATGTTGAGTTTCTTTTCTAACTCAAAATATTTTTTTAAATAAAAAAATTCTTAATCAGAATCAATTCGACGGTCGTTTTGTGCTTGGATCATAAAAAAAGTAAAAAACCCCTTTGGCGTTGTTAATGTGATGTTTAGAACAGAGTTTAATGTTTTGTTTACTTTTTTTAAGCATTCCTTTTTTTTTTGCCCGGGGGTTGGCTTTAGGAAAAAATTTCCCCTCGCCTTTCTTTGAAGTCAAACTTTTGTCTTTTTAGCCCAAAAAAAATCGGTGTAAACGAAAAAATTTCCCTTCATCCGTATTTTTGAGTCAGCTACCTTTATTTATTGTCATTTTGAACGAGCAAAATTTTCGCTGTTATTAGTTAAACCCATGCTGTGTGCTTTTGGAGTTTAGTTTTTTAATTTTTTCCCACAGCACTTAAGCTAATGAACACGGGCCAAGAGCTAAAACAAACCACCAGGGGTAAGCTCGGGGCACCACCCCGTTGCTAAGAGACCGACATTTTTCTGCTGAAGGGCCTTACAGTTGATGCTCCAG
This sequence comes from Conus ventricosus, assembly GCA_018398815.1. Taxonomy (NCBI): domain Eukaryota; kingdom Metazoa; phylum Mollusca; class Gastropoda; order Neogastropoda; family Conidae; genus Conus; species Conus ventricosus. The sequence continues at coordinate 6,375 of JAFLJL010018951.1, read as the reverse complement.
TTTTAACAATGTAACACATTACGGGCAGCAGAATCCTTCGTTTGGTTTTGCTTTTTTTGAAAGTCCCTTATTTTTTTGTTGCATTTGTGTAATGTTGGTAATCTGAAGGTTTTTACAGCAGAGACGCCCCGGGGGTAAATTTTCCCTTCTATAGCAGCAAGAAAACCTTGGAGTCGATTTTGCCTGCTACCTTTTGTGGGTCTTTTGGATAAAACCCAACAGCTTTTTTAAAAATAAAAAATAATTTAGTAATTAATTTTTTAATTGCTTCTTTAATACAGCTGGTATCTATTTAAAAACAAATGTACATTAAGCGGTTTATCAGATCTTTTTCTTTGTAAATTTGAATTTTTTTCGTCTCTCATTCCCCGTTCCATGCAACTTATTATCCTCTGTTGACCTTGGTAACCCATAAACCGTATTTCGTTGTTAAAAATCGTCAAGCCTAACACTGTAAAGGTAAAAAATCTTTGACAAGGTCTGTTTTTGGACTTCTACCCCCCCCACCCCCAAAAAATTTTTCTTATTTCGTAAAAATTGCTGATAAGGCCAAAGGGCCCCAGCGTAGATTTGTTAGGACTACCATCAATTGTCATTGTACTTTCGTTTTTTTGGTTTAAAAAATTTTTTCCTTGCTTTGGTAGTTTTCATCTCACACAGCAAAAAACCTTTAAGGATTTTCTGTAACACTAAATTAAAATCCATAAGCGTTGCCCCTTTTAGGATAGTTGAATGAGGTGGCCTGCTTCTAATATGTTATAAAATTTTTTGATATTTTGGGAATCGCCTGCTAAATTAGGGGGCTAACAACACAAACCTTAACGAGATGTAAAAAATGCTGACTTTCTTCGGTGTCGTTGATCTGATAACTTTGTATTCGTTAAAAATTGTTGTTTACAATCTGTCTTGTAATGCCCTTGAAAGTATGGGGGATGCCTTTTAACAAATCAAAATTAAGGGGAAAGGGAAACGATTTCCAAAAGCAAAATTTAGACTAAAAAACTTTTTTCTGCTTTTTTTTTACCTGCGCCGGTTCGGGCCCATTCTAATTTTGCGCTTCTTATATTCGATTCCCTTTAAACGCAAGATCAACCCCTTTTTTCGCGGTTAGCCCTAGATCAGATGGGTTAAAAAAAATGTCCTGCATTGTTAAAGAAAATATTTCTTGCCCCTCAAGTTTTTTAGAAATTTTTTTTAACGTTGCCCCCCAGTTTCTGGACAATGTTCTGGTTGGTCTGTTGTTGAAGCGAGGTCATTTTGAAAGTAAGCGCTGCAAAACCTGGGACAATCATTTTATCCGCTCCTAGGTCTGGAAATCTGACAGTAAAATTTTATCCCCAATAGTAGCGGATTTTTGAAACATAATATTCTTTTTATTTCCCCCTTTAAGCCAAAAGGGGTCTTTCAGTCTTCTATGGGGGTCAAGAAAAGAACCCAAAACTATTGGCATTTTTTATAAAACAAAATAAAAAAATTTTTTTATTTTTAAAACCCTGGCAGGGAAATTTAAGATGAAAAAGATTATGATGTTTCTGACCGAAGACGCCGCGAGGAAAAAAACTCCTTTTACCAGCATCACTGACGTTTTCATTGCGGGATGATTTTGAGGGGCGCAAAGGCGTGAATTAAAAGAAAATAAGGGGCAGATCATTATAAAAGTTTTTGGCTAGAAACCCCCCGAAAAAATTTAATCCCTGAGATTTTTAAAAATAAAAGAGACCATTTTATGTAAAAAAAAAAGCAAGGACAACCTTTTCAGTTACCTAAACAGACCTCAAAGTTTGTAGGCATGGGTACAATCAAAAAAAAACCCTTTAGGAGAAAAATTCCCCCCCCTTTGGGCCCTTTCAAACCCGAATTTGATAGGGAGGCAGTTGAAAAATTCAAAACACATACAAGAATCCCCGACAGATAACCAAAAGCAAAACTAGAACTTAAAAGAATTAAGTCAAAAACGGACGAAGTAAGAAATACAGTAGCAAACTCACTGAAAAAAGAAAAAGATTTAAAAATAAAACGACCCACCGCTACAGAACAAATTCCCCACCTAGAGTGAAAATTTTGCCCCTTTACCCTGCTTTAAGAAGAATCAGAGGGAATTTGAAAACAATACGCAAAACTGGGTAACTAATAAGCATATAAAAAGAAAAAAGAAAAACCGTGAGGCAACAAGGCCAAAATTAGGGAGTGAATTAAAGAAAAAATAAACCAAAAAGGGTAAAAACCTTAAACAAAAAGACGCAAGACTAAAGTGTTGTCTGCTAAAAAAGAAGAATTACGAAATCAAGTGAGCAGAAAAAGAAAACATCGAAAGAATTTTAAATGAAGACACAAAAGCTAGCAGAACGAATCGAACATTTTAGAAGCAGGGAGTACATTGCAAGTGTTATAACGCCTTAGGATTGTAATAAGAAAACTGGTGTTTGGGTATTCAGGGGGCGGTGGTCAAAGTTTAGGCCTCCCCCCACTCCGATAAATCAGGGTAAAAAACAGCTTATCACTTGCGAGTTTTTTAAAAAAATTAGTGTAAAACTTAATAAAACCTTTATGGTATTTGGGAGTATCGTTAGCTGGTTTTGTCCTGAAGCAAAGTATTGGCTTTTTGGCCGAGCACTTTTGGGCATTTTTTTCCTTAATGTTGGGTTATATTTGTAAGATAAAGAAGGAATAACCCCGCCGTTAATCCAACGACTAGTGCTGTTTTTCATATTCATGGTCATTACTTTTTTGCGGTCTTTAACGGTCTTGGGGTTTGGACCCCAGGTTGAATACTTAATCTTTGGGGGGCATCTTGTTTTTTTAATTGTTTGCAATTTACTGGCTCAGAATTTTTATTGTTTTTTTCCAACCCTTTGTTCTTGGCCCCAAGGATTTCATTGTTGATTTATTATTTTTCCTCCCGGAGTCTGAGGCAGAAGGGAGCATGTATAACCAGTGCCAACAGCAAAAATCTACTTTCGTCTTGCGTTTGAAAACTGTTGTACCTTTTAATACTTGAAGGGAAATCAACGTAGAATTAAGGCTCCTTAAATTTGCTAAGTTTGTTTTTGTGCACCAAAAAAAGAGAAGAATTAGTTATCCCCCAAATTGTCTGTGCTTGCGAAACCCAGCAAACACAAAGAAATACGAAATCGTTTATTTTGTTCTATTCCTGCTTTTTGTTAGGCCCCTTTGAAGTGTCTTTGTAAATGTTTTCCATGCGTTTTATGCTCTTGCTTAGGACCCAAAGGGGAAAACCCGTGCCTGAAGAGAAAGAGTTAAGGGGGATCCCCGTCAATTTATTTTTGTGCACGCCCCAAAAATAAAGGGGGCCCAAGCCTGATTAAGACCGACTTTTGTCTAAAGTCTGTCTTTAAAATAAACGAATTCGTTACAGATCCCTTTTAAAAACCCTTTTGTCTATTCTGTTTCTGAAAGGATTAAAAGTTTCGTCATTCGGTAAAAGGCGCTGCAGCAGTCAAAATCTCTAAGGGGAATAGAAATGAAAACTGTACACTGCCTCACCAAAAGGGTCAGGATGATTTAATTGACGGCATACGCACCCACCCCGTTGATGCACAAAACCAGCAAAGTTTTAAGGTTCGATAAAAAATGCATCGATGACTAAACCACACTTTCGGATGTGGTCGTTTTTAAAGGAGGGAAGTTTTTTTTGTCCAAAGGATACTAACCTTTACTTTAAAGGCGTCAGATAGTCCCCAGAAATGTCAAGAGTATCAGTTTTTTTTTTTTTAAGATTGTGGCGGGCCCCGCGAAATATTCTGCACAGTAATTTAAAAAGCAGTCTTTTTTTTTTGTTTAAAAAATGTTTTTTAACTAACAAACCAAGACCGCCTTCGTTTTTAGAGCTGCTATTAATAACAATTGCGGACCAAAAGGGGGCACTTCATGAAATTTTTACAAAGTCGTATGGGTTTAAAATAAGTGAATCCGGGGAAAAAATAAAAGGTTCTAAAAGTTGGCAAAACAGGGGGAAAAAATTTGCCCTTAAACCTACCCGTGGTTTTTTCGGATTTTGCTCACTAAAAAAAGAAATAGAACTTTGACTTACCTCAAACTTAACAATGCAAATCTAAAAACAATGTTACATTCAAACCCAAGAAGAAAAAAAACCTTTTTTAGTGAGCTAGTTTTAAAAGTTGCTTCAAAGTGACAATCATGATTTAGTGTTTCAAACGACAAAACTACTTATAGGAGAAAATCCGCTCGATCTTGCTTTCATTTATTACTCTATGTTCTTTGGATGAGTAACACTGATGAAAAATTATAGATGGGGCCCTCAACTGTTTTTAAAGCCTTTTTCCCTCAGGGAAAGCTCTATTGCGATTATGAAATTATCAATTTCCCTAATTTTTCGTTTAAAAAGATTATTCATGGGAGGGTGGGTCATTTAATATAAAATCACAGACAAAAGGGGAAAATTGTGAAAAGCGTAACCACACATTTTTTAGAAATAAAAAAATACGCTACAAAAAATAATTCGCGTGGGCCCGAAGAACCCGGGGGGTTAATTAGCACCTGTAAGGTGTATAACTTTAGAATTTAAAAACCTTCAACGTTACAACTTTGAACAAAAAGGGAGATAGGGGGCTTTGTATGGTTTTGAGTACACAAAGATGGTGATTTTAAACGCAAAGAGGTTGGGGATAGCAAAAATTTCCTAAACTAGAACAACTCGCAATCAGAGGCAAATAAAAAAGTTTGGGCCGTATAATATAAAATAGTTCGAAAACCTGACCTCAAATGGCACTTGGAACCAAAATTTGAAAGGGGTAAAATTGAATTCAAAGCCATTTTCATTTTTTTTAGCCCCAAAAAATTTCAGAAAAGCATTCAACTCTGGGCCCTTTACATGTAAGTCTTAGCCCCACACAATAGTCGGAAAGAAAAATTTAAATAACGCCATATTAAATAAACAACAGCCTCCACAGAAAAGAAAATTTTAAAGGGGCGCTTTACAAAAAACAGTTTTTTTCCCCAAAAAGAAATTTGGGGGCACGTTTCCCAATGAATTTAAATTTTTTTCTTAAAAGATAGGGGAGGAATGGGGGTGGGGGTCTGACGCCTTTTAAAAAAATTTTAATTAGCGGCAAAACTTTAAAGTTGAAAACTTAATTTCCATCGGGTTTTCACAAGGGGAGGATATTAAAGGTCATAACAACAAACACCAAAAACAAAATTAGTCTAAAAGAAACAATCTTACAGCACTGAAGGATTTAAACACCATTTTGCCTTTTAAAGGGTTTTATTTATGAACAAGTTTGCAGAGGCATGTAAAAACAATAACTGGGTTTGATTAAATTCGCATAAAACTATGGACAGTTAAACTTTATGACAAAAAACCCCCCTTGTTCATTTAAATTTTTGGGGAGATGGTTTTCGGAAAAAACAATATTTGTCCTAGACCATTACAAACTTTTTGCAAAATTTTTATCATATTGTAATTTTCTGTCCCAAAACTTAAAAGGAACAAATCATTCATAAGAAGGTTTTTTATGGGCAATGTGAATATTTTTAGTTGATCCTAGCAATAAAAAATAGTGAGTGTTTAAAACAGTTTTTTTAGACGTTTGAAAAGGGAAAGCAGAAAATTTATAAAAAGACTTTCAGAGAAAAGACAAGTTAAAAAGAGAAATCTTTTTTCAAAACTGCTTTTAGTGGAAGGCATGCGGGGTAAATGTGTGGATTTTTAAAGTCAAAAATAAACTCAGTTTTTAAAAAACTTTAGAGAACAATTAAAAACTGTAGTGTTTTTCACATGGGAAAAAAGAGACTCATTTGAAGAATTTTTGCGTGAAAAAGATGTTATTGAAAATGATCAAGAAAAAAACAGGTTAAGCAAAAATTAAAATCTGAAAAGTTTAGTAAATTAGTATTGAAAACGGATAACCCTACACAGTATGTTTGTTTGTAGATAATCGTTATTTTTTGGTTATTGAAGTCTTGCTTATCAGAGAACTAATAAATATTCATTCTGGCGTCACCCGGTCGAAACTGGTTGAGACCGGGTGAGCCAGAATGAATATTTATTAGTTCTCTGGGACGATAGAACAGAACGATGCCCTGTGTCCATCAGGGTCATGACCATCCGCCCACGAATGAACAGTCACGTTGCCGCCAACATATGCTCCCATATCAGACTTGATGATGGCTACACTGAACAGTCCCAGGCAGCCGTAGGAGACACATTCACCCCACTGCCGCTGCTGAAGAAGACGTTGACGCCTTCACAAACAACGTTATTGGCAACACTCACCCCACTGCCGCTGCTGAAGAAAGACGTTGACGCCTTCACTATGTTATTAGCAACACTCACCCCACTGCCGCTGCTGAAGAAAGACGTTGACGCCTTCACAAACAACGTTATTAGCAACA
>JAFLJL010018949.1:2500-30144 GCA_018398815.1 Conus ventricosus | reverse complement strand
GCCTTGGATGATATGCTTGTCAAGTTATCAAGGTTTTGACGAAAACTGGCAAAAAGTGCTTCATTTTGCGCGATTTTGTTTTAAATACACCTTCAAACCTCAGACTCAAATCACAATAATTCACCTTCGAGAGGCTACGTATTGCTCGTATCTGTCTTAATCGGTTAATTAAAGACTTCTATTCCAATTTGAAATGTGTCGATGATTCAAGATGCTTGGTTAGAACCCTCGATAGCTCTGCTCCTGTCTGTGAATTTAGATTTATCACATTTCCTTATATTCTGTTTAGCATGGAGACTTAGCACATGCCTTGTTTGAAACTTTGCCTTTGGTTAGTAAGATCTGGCTTAGCTCCGAACGTCGTAGGTTCCATGATATGCAGGTTGTACAATGATGAAAATGACTGAAGGCCACAAACCAAAAAAAAAAAAAAAAAAAAAGTCATTTCCCCCAGCGGATTTGGCGGTAGATCTCTGGTAACTTTGTGTCTTCATTGACTGGTCTCATCATGTACATGAAGATTTGTTTACATCCACTCTGGGTTTTTCTTCTTTTTTGTGTGTGTGAAAGATAACACTTTAACGTCAGTAGTTGTATATCGCAATACGAAAATATTCACAATGCGTAAATTGCCATTCTTCTGTTGCTATGGAAATCGGACTGATCTGAAGTGTTTGCAGACATACAAAGAGTATTTTGCTTTTCTGGATTGGCTCATTTTTTGTCATCTCGTTTTTGTTTTCTTGCAATAAATTTGCACCTTTTTTATCTTTCTTTGTGTTCATTTTTTAAATTTTAGCCTCGGCAGTGACGCTGAATTCCAAGTTCAATGTCAGCCCTTTTTTCAACCAAACTTTCAAAGATGTTTGGACTGATTGCTCGTGAGTGTTACCATATGTCTAGTTTTTGGCTGCTCTATTGTCTACATTTTTTAGTTGCAAGAGCTCGCAAACGCCTGTTTTGTCATTATTGTTGACAAGACTGTTGGTTTGTTAAAGGGTGATACTTACATGTGGCAGACAGACTTCTTGATGCATGTGTCGAAATGCTGTTCTGAGGTTACCAATGTCTTTTCTCATACGTATTCCTCACTTGTTCATCGATCCCAGTTTTCATCAGATGGTCATTCTTCATTAATGGTCAGTATATCCCAATAGGTTGCTCTCATTTATCATTCTTCATTGATGGTCAGTATATCCCAATAGGTTGCTCTCATTTATCATTCTTCATTGATGGTCAGTATATCCCAATAGGTTGCTCTCATTTATTCATTCTTCATTAATGGTCAGTATATCCCAATAGGTTGCTCTCATTTATCATTCTTCATTAATGGTCAGTATATCCCAATAGGTTGCTCTCATTTATCATTCTTCATTGATGGTCAGTATATCCCAATAGGTTGCTCTCATTTATCATTCTTCATTGATGGTCAGTATATCCCAATAGGTTGCTCTCATTTATCATTCTTCATTGATGGTCAGTATATCCCAATAGGTTGCTCTCATTTATCATTCTTCATTGATGGTCAGTATATCCCAATAGGTTGCTCTCATTTATCATTCTTCATTGATGGTCAGTATATCCCAATAGGTTGCTCTCATTTATCATTCTTCGGCAGTGTTTCTTTTATTTATCGACCTGTCCCTCCAGCTGTTTATAAAGACATAGCTTGTCTCAGAACGGAAGTTCAGTGGCTGTTCAGTCTGGAACATTCTTTGCAATTTGGTGCTGACTGTCTTCAGTGGGAAGAGGATGGTTGTTCTCTTGGACACAGGGAGAACGTGACTGTCTGTAGTGTGGGGTGGGATGAGATTGCTCAGTCTGAAAGATTGGGAGAAATCGTCTGATCCCTCTCCGAGTCTGATGGAGGACAACCAGTGCCTTTACTTGTACTGTGTGGGACTGTTTGTCTCTGTGTCTGAGGGGGGTGACAAGGCAGAGAGCACAGCGAAAGCTAAAGGAACACACATGTTTGTACGAAAGTACGTAGGTACGTTATGTACACACACACACACACACACACACACACACACACACACACACACACACACACACACACACACACACACACACACACACACACACGCGCACGCACGCACGCACGCACGCACGCACGCACGCACGCACGCACGCACGCACGCGCGCATACATGCGGGCGAGTGCGCGCGCGCGTGCGCGTGCACGCACAGATAGAGTGACACACAGTGAAAGAGTGATCATGAGATTAACAGAAATAATGGAAAAAGATTGATTAATTGAAAGATTGATCATCTTTATTTTCAAGGGTAACAGATAAGTAAATATGTGCTTTTTTTAATTAAAAGAGAATAAAAAAAGAGAAAGCAATAGGGAGAAGGGATTGGCAATGCGTCAGAAGTGAAAGGGGTGTGGGAGTGTGTGGGGGGGGGGGGGGGAGATGTAGGGGTGATCTGGGAGTATGGAGGAGGCAGAGAGATCCTCTATGCCTTTTTTTTTTCAGCGTGGACGTAGATGTCGTGTCCTGTGTCCTGTGGTCTAAAGTGAACAGCAGACTTTGAGTATGGTATACATTCTTCTGTCAGATCTCCACCCGTTCTGTGGAGCATTTTGTTTTTCAAACTTTTCTTTGCTTTTGTTTCTTTGTTGCTTATTTTCGTTTTTCTTCTTTTCGCTTCTTTGTTTCTTTGTTGCTTATTTTCGTTTTTCTTCTTTCGTTTGCTCATTGCTTTGTTTTCACCTTCTTTTCTTTCGTTCATCTTTTCTTTCTGTTTCTTTGCCACGTGACCTTTCTGGATGCGTGTCATCTTGTTCTTTGTGCTGGATTTCAAAGATGCTTTGATCAGCTGAAAGTCGAATGTGTAAAAGCAGAATCAATGAATACTATAGGCACATATTTTGGTAAAAAAACGCGCCTTTAACCTGACAGATGACGATACTGTTGCTGCACACCATGACTATAACAATGATGAAAACTGTTTTTTGTTATCATTTCCATTACTGAACTTTCACGGCGTCTGTCAAATGTTCTTAAAAGACCCGACTGCATAGCGAGAACTGAACTCTTTTTAAAAAAAAATGTAATTTCTACCCACTTTACATCAACGCTGTAAAAACATTTCGGACATTTACGTGTGTTAGTTAGTTAGTTCTTCAATTTAACGTCTGTTCACTTAAAGTGATATTAGAAAAAATAATGCAGAAATGAGTGGATGAGAGAAGTAGAAATAGTGTATGCAAAATGCTAGTATAGGCCTACGTACGAATGTGTGTGGTGTGTGTGTGTGTGTGTGTGTGTGTGTGTGTGTGTGTGTGTGTGTGTGTGTGTGTGTGTGTGTGTGGTGTGTGTGTGTGTGTGTGTGTGTGTGCGCGCGCGCGCACGCGCGGGCGCGTGCGTGTGTGTGTGCGTGTGTGACTTTGAGAATTGAAAAGAAAATACTGTTCCAAATGTAACAACTTAAAGATAAATTACAAAGCAAAAAAAAAAAAAAAGAAAAAAAAAAAGAAAAAGAAAAAAAAAACCCCAACAACAACAAACCTCGGACATATTTATACAAACGAGCCAGCTGGGCTTAACATCAACGAATTTACAAATGTAAAAAAAGGGGTGAAGATTCCGGAAAATGCATAGGGAATCTTTTTGTCGGAAGTTGGAGAGAGATGAGTTAAATTAGGAACAGTTAAAAAGAAAATGCAGAGTATTGAAACTGTCGACTGCACCACAAGCACATTGTAAATTTCTGTGGAATTTTGTACGAAGAGCATAACTTTACGTGTGTGTGTGTGTGTGTGTGTGTGCGTGCGTGCGTGCGTGCGTGCGTGCGTGCGCGCGCGCGCGCGCGCGCGTGTGTGTGTGTGTGTGTGTGTGTGTGTGTGTGTGTGTGTGTGGTGTGTGTGTGGTGTTGTGTGATTCATTTAACGTCTTTTCACTAATCGTGATAATAGACGGATGTGTGTGTGTACGTCTGTGTGTCTGTGTGCATGCGTGCGTTCGTGCATGTGCGCGAGTGTGTGTGTGTGTGTGTGTGTGTGTGTGTGTGTGTGTGTGGTGTGTGTGTGTGTGTGTGTGGAGAGAGAGAGAGAGAGGAGAGAGAGAGAGAGAGGGAGAGTGTGTGTATGTGTGTATGTTGTGTGTGTGAGTATGTGTGTGTGTGAGTGGTGTGTGTGTGTGTGTGTGTGTGTGTGTGTGTGTGTGTGTGTGTGTGTGTGTGTGTGTGTGTGTGTGTGTGCGTTCGTGCGTGCGTGCGTGCGTGCGCGTGCGTGCGCGCGCGTGTGCGTGCGTGTGTGTGTGTGTGTGTGTGTGTGGTGTGTGTGTGTGTGTGTGTGTGTGTGTGTGTGTGTGTGTGTGCGCGCATAGGGGCGTTTGTACATGTCAGAATGTGCGTGTATGTGTGTGTGTGTGCATGTGTATCTGCATGTGTTGTGTGTGTGTGTGTGTGTGTGTGTGTGTGTGTGTGTGTGTGTGTGTGTGTGTGTGTGTGTGTGTGTGTGTGTGTGTGTGTGTGTGTGTGTGTGTGTGGACTGTCTGTCTGACTGACTGTCTGTCTGTCTGTCTATTCATCTATCTATCTATTCATCTATCTATGCACCTATCTACCTGTTCTCGATCAGATTTTACCTTATTTACCGCTATCCAACTGACACTATTACAAAGATCTTTAGCCCTCCAAGACAATGTTTTTGTTGTGTGTTGTTTTTTGTTTTGTTTTTTAATCAAGTAAAGTTAGAGCTGACAGGAGCGCAGAAAGCGGACAGTGCGCAGAAAGGTTATATGCAAACAGTAACATAAACTATTCAATTATATAATAAATCATAATCATAAATAACTAAGATTGAGGGAACAAAAACGGAGAGAAAACCCCTTAGAGAGCACCACCCCTCCCACACGCATCCACCAACTTTTCATAATTTATCAGCATACTTTTAGTCTCTCTTTTTTTCTTCTTTTTTTTCCTCTCTACCCCCACCCCTCCCCCTTTTCCCTTCTCTTCTTTAAACATCGCACAATTAACTCGCGTGAAAGAAAAACAAACATAGAATGCCAACGTTCATTTTCAGTGGGAAATGGTAAACAATATAAATCGTAACAAAAGACAAAGGAAAAATTAATAGGAAAAAGGATTCCCGTCCTTCTCAGCTAACACCCCCCCTCCCCTCACCGAACCACACACACACACACACACAACACACACACACACACACACACCACACACACACACACACGCACACACACACACACACACACACATTTTATTTTTCTATGTCTGTACATACGTAAAAAAAACAACAACTCCTCTTTCATTTTCCACCTCCAACCCAAATCCCCATAATTTCAATTATCCTGTACTACTAATAAAGCTAACATTCATGTTTTGTTATGTGGCACATATTACAGTAGTAAAAGAGTGAAAGAGAATATCTGTTAGGTAAAAGTGATTTGAATGGAGTAATAGTTTCCATCTAAGGGCCCTTGTTTTTGTTCATGTAGCAGAGGTAATGTTTTCAGGGTGGGTTGTTTATCTAGTCCTGTATGACAAAAACAGGCACACTATTAGCATCGAGTAAAAAAAACGTATCATCAAGGAACACTTAATCATTAAGTAACACTGAATACAGTATCCATTTTTTTCAAACTCAGAATGGCGCATTTCTAGACTATACTTATATTTTTCGGTGCGATAGTTGTATTTGAGTTCTCTATAAAAAGCTGTCATGGTTGGTCTAATTTTATTAATCCTACATTTGTAGATAAAGAATTTTGCCATAAGATAATAATATACAGAATTTCATCGATTTTGGTTTTTCCGTCTGTTCCAAACAAAATTAATTGAACGTTAAAGGATAGTCTTTCACAAACATGACATTTTCTTTTCATATATATTTCTAATTCCATCCAAAAGTTGTGTACGAAGTCACAGTTCCAGAGATAGTGATAGATCGAATCTAATTCGTCCATTACAAAAACTACATTTATCGTTCACGACTAGGCCCATTTTCTTTAATATATTATTTGTAACCAATATTCTGTAGCAAATTCTAATCTGGAACCATTTCAATTTTACTTCTTTTATTTTACTAATCAATCTTAGAACGACTTGCCAGTCTACCACAGAATTTAACTTTCTTTGCCAATTAATGAGTGGTTTGATATTACCGACAAGTGTGTTTCCAACCAGTATGTTATAATATGGTTTTGAGCCTTTTGTAACGCTGCTTATCGTTTTAATTGCTTTTGGATCCTGGTTACTATCATTGTTTTGAACAGTTATATTTCTTTTTCTGTATATTCTTTTATCGCTTGAATGGAACTTAGATAGTGTAAAGTAATCACTCTCAAATTCCATTTCTGGCAAAATTCATCATGATTCAAAAAGCTTCCATTATTACCAACAATATCTTTTACTAAGAACACATTCTTGGCAGTCCATTTTGTGAAACAGAAATCATTATTGTTGATTTTAAATTTTATGTTGTGAAAAATAGGTTCTGATAAAATTTCCTCTTCGTTATCTAAATGTATGTGGCTGGTGAGTTTTTCGTAGGCTAAAAATACATCTTTCCAGAAGTAGTTGCATTTACTCTTTATAAACATTTTAGACCGTAACAGCGTATATAGTTTTATTTCTGGGCACAATGTTTCGAGTATGTGTCTCCATTTTGAAGTTCCTGAAAGCAGCCTTCTCAACCATGACAACTTCAGTGCATGCACAAAGGCTTGTATGTCAGGTATTCCTATTCCTCCTTGCTCAACATTTTGTACTGAATATTGTCTCCTTATTTGTCTGTTTTGCCATCCCACACAAATTCGAAGCACATTTTTTGCAGTTGTTTCAACTCATTTTCCGGTGGGTTAGGGAGCAGAATCCATAAGAAGATTAATTTTGAAAGAATCAAAGACTTAAGTACCGCAACCCTACCCAAAGGAGTACATGTTCTTTTTGCCCAAATTTTAAACAAAGTCTTAACTTCAACAAATTTATCTTTTACATTAATCTCGGTTAAATTTGTTATCTCGTTTGCAAACCAGATTCCAGAATTTTAAATTTTGGGGGGATTCCATTGCATATGTTTGTAGTATAAATATTTTTCTGCTGATTTTTCCTGTTTCTAGCCAAACATTTGTAGTTTTGTCAAAATTTAATTTTAAGCCAGATATACTTTCAAATTCATTTAACCTTTCGAACAGTTTTCGTAAGATGCTCTGTCTCCTTCTAAAGTGAAAGTGGTGTCATCAGCAAACTGATTTACTTTAAATTCGGTGTCTGATATTTTTATTCCCTAATATTTTCATCTTTTCGAATTTTGCATGCCAGGATTTCGGCACACAGTATAAAAGATACGGAGATATGGGATCACCCTGACGACATCCTCTCTGTATTTCAAGATGTCTTGACATTTTCCCATTTACTATAAACATAAGACCTGATATCGTTATTAAAACGCAGATACCCATTTACATATGTCATCTCCAAACCAATTTGTTTAATACTTTTTTCATGAAATTCCAATCTACTGAGTCGAAAGCTTTTTCAAAATCAATTGATACAAGTAATCCGGGCAAGTTCCTTATTTCTAAATAATGCATCATGTCGTATAAAGTTCTTAAACTGTCTCCAATATATCTTCTGGTACGAAGCCTGTCTGATCTTCATTTATAATTTTCGGTAGTATAGTTTTTATGCGGTTAGCGATGCATGCTGATCCAATTTTGTATGTCACATTTAGTAATGTAATTGGTCGCCAATTCTTCAAATATTCCCTTGGTTTATCACCTTTCGGTAAACATTATTATATGCCTTCCCTCTGTGTTATAGACATTTTCCCGTTATAAAAACCTTCATTGATGGAGCGAACCACAAAATCCCCTATCTGTTGCCAAAAGAACTTGAAAAATTTACCGTCATGCCGTCCGATCCTGGGCTTTTATCATTCTTCATATTTTCTATTGCCTGTGCTGCTTCTTTCTTTGTTATAATTCCTTCTAATTTGTCAGCTTCTTCTTTTCTAATTTTGGTAAGGCTGTGACTAGTCATTTAAATTAACATCCTGAGTTCTTCTTTCTTCGTAAAGTTTTCATAAAAGATGTGGTTTCATCTAACATTTCTTTTGTTTCTGACAAAACGCGTCCTTTGTTTGTTACTAATTTCGACATTTGTTTGCTGACATAATGTCTTTTTTCCAGAGAGCAGAAATATTTCGTCACCTTTTCTCCTTGCGATGCCCACCTTGCTTTTGATCTGATAATAATTCCATCCATTTTAGCTTTTCTTAGATCTTCCATTTTTTTCTTTTTTTCCTCTAAACAAACTCTATCCTGTCACTTTTCTTTTGCTTTGCTTCCAAGTATTGTATCTCTTTCTCTAGATTTTCTTCCTTCACACTTTGCTCTCTTTTCTTTTTGATAGAAATTGCTATTGTTTTCGCTCTTATTTCCATTAAAGGGTGTCGAGAAATAATTGATCTGTTACACTCAATTGAACTTCATAATTCGGAACAAATTTAATTTTTCTCTTGCATAGACTAAAACCGCGTATTGTTCTTTAACAATTTGTATAGTTCCTTAACAAGTTCAATATTTTTTATCTCTTAAAGCGAGGAATTGAATTTTCCAATAAGTTTTTGATCGTTCTTCTTTTTTAAATGTGATTTCTATTGTTATAAGAGAGTGATCACTTCGATAACCATAGAGAATGTCAGCATTCTTTATATTGGAAAGAAATGATTCAGAGACCAGAAAAAAATCTAAACGGCTTTGTTGAAAGGGATTTACTCGTCTCAAGTGTAGCGAAGAATTTCTGGATTATATTCTCTCCATATGTCTACTAATTCTAAATCTGACATCATTTCGAATACCTTTTCTTGTGCTTTAGCATTATTGACGTGTTTGTAGTTGCAATAGTCTAAATTAGGATTCAACACAAGATTCCAGTCTCAGCTATTATTATATTCGGTACATTTAACTCTTCTATTTGGTTCTGCAAAATTAGAGAAAAAAGTTGGATCATCCTGTTTGGTCCGTATATGTTTACCAATCCTATTTGTTTATGTAGTTACCCCCACAGTCTTTGATGGTTTTTTCTATCTTGAATTCGAAATTGTTGTTTAGTAAAATAGCTACACCTCTAGACCTGCTATTGTTTGACGAAAAAATACACTCATACCCCCATTCTGCTCTAATCTGGCGTTCTAATTTTGACGAAAAATGTGTATCTTGAAGAAAGTATACGGAGTATTGTTTTTGTCTTAAGTATTGAAAAACGTCTCTCCTTTTTCCAAAATCGGCTAGGCCCTGGCAGTTAAGAGATGACAACGTAAAACTACTCATTGCATTTTATCAGTCCTATACGGTGAAAAGCTCCTTTTAATTTAACATTATGGTATTTTGTGCCACTTTACAGTCTTCCCAGATAAGCAGTATGTAGTTTGTTAGCTTATCACCCCAGTTCTTCATGTTTTGATCATCTCTTACATTCATCTTGTAGCACACGCACACACTCTTTCTGTCTTTTCTGTTTTCAAACATTCGCTCGCACGGACATGTTAACTGCGTTTTGCATGTTTAAGTAAAGTAGTCGACGTGTGTTAACTGCTGATTATTTTTTCTAGCATGGAATAGCATTTACTAACATTCACCACGATATCAAGTTATGTGTTGAACATATCCACCAACCAGAGTATGTATCCGTAACATCAATATCAGTAATAGTAGTGATAATGACAACAACACCACCAGCAACGACAACAACACTAATTGTTATCATCATCATCCTAATCATAATCATCACCACCACCATCACACCACACCACCACTACCGTCCTGATCATCATCAACATCGTCGTCACCCTCACGGACAACTTCATAGTAATATCAAAGGACAAATGAAACACTATGATAATAACAGTATCAAAAACGTGGTCAATGTCGTTGAAGGAAAAACTTTGCAACATCGACTTGAAAGTTGAACATGACCAAGATATCTTTTCTATAATGAATCTCCACCGAACAATGTGGGAGGGTGGGTCTTGCAGACGGACAGGAGGAACGGGAGGAGGAGGCACCGCGGGGACATGAGGCGGATGTGCGTAAAGAATGATTGATAGGACCTGGACGGGGGGGGGGGGGGGGCGAATAGAGGGGGGGAAGGAGGGGAGGGGGGGGGCGGGGAAGAGGAGCACGGGACGGAAAGGAGAAAGACAATGGCAGATTCTCATAGGGAAAAAAAAAAAGATAAATTAGTCTGGACTTTCTAACAGTCGATCCCCGATGACACCCCCGACCCCCCCCCCCCCCCCCCCCCCCCCCCACCCCCCCCCATCCTGTAAAACAGAAAACAAAACATAAAAGACCGGTGCACGCACACTTCAGTCATCGACGAGTCTGATCAAACTGCCAATCCCGCCCCCCCCCCCCCCCCCCAATCACTGACTGTCCATCCCGTTAGAACTGTGTAGATTCCTTTTGAAGGGCTGGAAGGACTGTCACAACCTGGGGATGGTTAACCGTCTGCTGGCGTCCCCGGGACTGTCAGGCTTGACAGGGAAGAAGATGATGTGGACTCTGGCATGGCTGGTCTCTGTTGGATGTTGCGGTCCGGACATCCTTCCCTCTTCTGCCGGTGGCTCGTGTCGGATGAGGATCCGGTAGCTGGGCCAGGGTCTGTTGCGGGGGGGTCAGGTGGGGGCACGAAAACTGCCTCGGTGTGCTCGTCCTCGTTTGACTGGAGCCTCTCGATCTTCTGTCGTCCACGGTCCAAATTTGTCTGTGGATCTGAATCTGTCAGTGGTTGTAGTGTGGGCGCTGGTTCCTCTAGTACACTAAGATTTCCTTGAGTATTTTGACGATTTTGTTGTTTTTGAGTTGGGCGTAAATAGTGCCATCTTTAGTCCAGCAGTCTGAACGTTAACATTGTTTTTCACTTCTTGTAATCTCTTCATGTTAAGGGAGTAAGGTCTTCAACCTATTGCTTTGTGTGTACCTTTCAGCAGTCGTCTTCTTTGTATAACTTCGGACTTGATTTTTCTCGACATGAATTTAACAATAATTGGACGTGGCTTACTGTCACGTTTTTGTCCAACTCTGTGTGCAATGCTGATGTCTGCAGCGGATATGTGGTCAACATGTAAGAGTTCTCTGATGAGTTTTATCACTTTCTGTTCACAATTCCGTTATGGATTCGAAGGTAGTATCCGACTCTACTCGAGAAAACGAACAGAATCCCTCCTCTGATATTGTTCCAGGTCATTTATTTTTTCTTTATCTGTTTGATGGTGCTTTTAGATTTCTTACTTCGTCTTGTAAATCTTCCACAACATCTTCGTTATCTTCCAATTTAAGCTTCAGTCTATCGTTTTCCTCCTGAAGTGCAAGATGTCACTCCGGAATTTTTCGAAAAGTTCAGAAAATTTGTTCGGACAGCCGGATTCACTGGCCTCAACTTTGTTTTTTAATGTATTGAATTTTTCATTAATTCCCTTTTCCAGGTTAGTTAACTGTTCAGGAATGCCGTTTGTACCCCACCTCTAACCTCAGTATATGTTTTATTCACTTCTTTGGTCGCCATTTCTTCCGTTCGCTAACAAACGATTTCAAAGTCTTTTGACCAGGTAACGATTCCGATCTTTGTTTTTTGCTATTTTTTGGTCTCTCTGAGTTTTCGATTGATCCAGAATCTTGAAAAGCACTACTTTTGTCAGACGACCGATTTTTTCTTTTACTCGCAGCGGTCTTTTTGGTGCCATTACAAATAAATCTTTGAAGGCATAATTAGTCCCAGCCATTTGACTCGTGTTCACTGACTTTAGGAAGAGTACCCAGTCGATCAAGAGGGAAAAAGATAAGAAAAAAAAAAACACACACAGAAGACAGTAGGGAACCTATTTTCCCTCAAGCACAGCTTCTCACAATTCTTCCGTCAGCACACATTGTCGGATAATCGTTATCACGAGTATATACAAACTTTATGATCACATTATTTGTCACATTTCACTTTGTAGTTAATTTGCAGTAACATGCCGAGATGAAGGGGTTACACTCGACGGTTCATTTTGACTTCAGCGGAGCGGCGAAGCGACACGTCCTTCTCCGTCGACGGTGAGCGAAGTTCTCTCCAAGACAATGTTTGTCTCCTTTGCAGTGAGATGATGTGGATTTCAAATGAAAAGGAAAGTGATCAGAAAGCAGATGATTAAACTTCACCTTCGTTTTCATCAGACTACATAAGTTACAGGAACTCCATAAGCTTCCTGGCGACTGGGAAGAGAACAATCCATGGATTCCTTACTCTGTGTGTAGTGGGTATAACATTGAAATGGCACTTTCTTCATGTAAACATTTTATCAGCTTGGAAGTTTCCTTCCAGGTAGGACTGCTGGTGGACGAACTGAAACTTATTTTTGTTTTGTTCTATTCATTTTTCACTTTCAAAACATAAGCGAGCATGACAGCATGTACGTACGTGTACTTCTTTGTGAGGGGAAGGGAGGGTGGGGGAGAGGGGGATGGGGGTTTGTGATGAAAGGTGGAGAGTGAAATGAATCTTGCTTTCCTATTCTGTCTGTCTGTCTGTCTGTCTGTTAGTTTCTCTCTTCTCCTTCCCTCCTCGCTCCCCTAACCCCCGTCTCTCTCTCTCTCTCTCTCTCTCTCTTCTCTCTCTCTCTCTCTCTCTCTCTCTTTCTCTCTCTCTCTCTCTCTCTCCCTCTCTCTCTCTTTCTCTCTCTCTCTCTCTCTCTCTCTCTCTCTCTCTCTTTCTCTCTCTCTCTCTCCCTCTTCTTTCTCTCTTTCTTTCTCTCTCTCTCTCTCTCTCTCTCTCTCTCTCTCTCTCTCTCTCTCTCTCTCTCTCTTTCTCTCCTTCTTACTCTCTCTCCCCTCTTCTCTCTCCCTCCTTCTCGCACTCTCTCTATCTCTCTGTCTGTCTGAAAGGGTGAGGAACTGGCTTTTAAGTTGTCTGCTACTGTTCGCCACCTCTTCATCGTGATGTCTACTTGAATGACGTTTACGACAGCGTGGGCGCGGGATGAGAAGTGAGGGGGGGGGGGGGGGACGGGGGGGGGGGGGACGGGGGGGGAGAGTGGGGGGAGGGGGGGGGGGGGGTTCGAGAACTGGCCAGACATTGCCCTACACCTCCACTTACTCTTTCTATAGCTCCCTGTCGGCAATTGTGGTTATGTATTTTGGGGTCTAAGATGGTTCAGTGGTAGAGCATTGAGGTTACAGTCAGAGGTCGCAAGGTTGAATCACGCTGGAGCACGTGGGTTTTGTTGTTGTTGTTGTTGTGACCATGGGTTGTCATTGTTGGGTCCAGTGTGTAGTGTGTCAGGTAAGATAGGACTGCTCCTCCCACTCTGCTAGGGTGGTTATCACTTGTATCATTTACTTACGATGAGTGTGATGTAAAAACTAATTATAATGTGGATGTACAAACTAACTAACTAACTAACTAACTAACTGACTGATGACTGACTGACTGACTGACTGACTGACTGACTGACTGACTGACTGACTGACTGACTGTGACTGACTAACTGGACTAACTAATTAACTAACTAACTGGCTAACTAACTAACTAACCTACAGACTGATGGACTGACAGAGTGACTGATTACCTACCTGCCTGCCTACCTACCTACCTCCCTCCCTCCCTCCCTTACCTACGTACCTCCCTCCTCCCTCCCTCCCTCCCTTACCTACGTACCTCCCTCCCTCCCTCCCTCCCTCCCTCCTCCCTCCCTACCTACCACCTAACTGACTAACTACCTGACTAACTAAACTAACAACCAAGTAACGAATGAAATAAAATATTGTTTATATTATCTATATCATTTACAAATGTCACTCTATTATCCCTAATCCCTCTCTTCTTTCCCCTTCTGCGTTTAGCCACTATTAATGCGACAACTATTATCGTGATATTATCACCAACAGTGGCAGTATTCCTCCACTTACTATTGAAACATTTCCATCTCTCCACCATCATCACTAGTATTGCTATTGTAATCATTATTATTTATCATAGTCATCATAATTATTTCAACTCCATGATCCCCTTCCCAGTGGCCTCGTTCTCATTCAACCTTCATTTTGCACCGGATGTGAGAGGATAACTGATTGTTCGTCTTCGTTTCATCGTCCTAAATGTTTGGTTTGCCTGAAGAAGACCTGAGAGGTGGAAATGCGTCGCGTTTTGTTCTGTAATCCGGTTTTGTTGTTGTTGTTGTTGTTGTTGTTGTTGTGTTGTTGTTGTTGTGTTGTTGTCGCAGTTTACAGCCTTTGTGATATATGCTTTCATTACAAGTTTGACAAAACTGGCAAAGAGTGCTTCATTGCCGATTTTGTTTAAATAACCTTCAACCTCGACTCAATCACAATAATTCACCTTCGAGAGGCTACGTATTGCTCGTATCTGTCTTAATCGGCTAATTAAAGACTTCTATTCCAATTTGAAATGTGTCGATGATTCCATATGCTTAGAACCCTCGACAGCTCTGCTCCTTTCTGTCAATTTAGTATTTATCACATTTCCTTATACTCTGTTTAGCATGCAGACTTAGCACATGCCTTGTTTGAAACTTTGCCTTTGGTTAGTGAGATCTGGCTTAGCTCCGAACGTCGTAGGTTCCATGATATGCAGGTTGTACAATGATGAAAATGACTGAAGGCCACAAACCAAAAAAAAAAAAAAAGAAAAAAAAGTCATTTCCCCCAGCGGATTTGGCGGTAGATCTCTGGTAACTTTGTGTCTTCATTGACTGGTCTCATCATGTACATGAAGATTTGTTTACATCCACTCTGGGTTTTTCTTCTTTTTTTGTGTGTGAAAGATAACACTTTAACGTCAGTAGTTGTATATTGCAATACGAAAATATTCACAATGCGTAAATTGCCATTCTTCTGTTGCTATGGAAATCGGACTGATCTGAAGTGTTTGCAGACACACAACGAGTATTTTGCTTTTCTGGATTGGCTCATTTTTTGTCATCTCGTTTTTGTTTTCTTGCAATAAATTTGCACCTTTTTTTTTTTTTTTAGCTTTCTTTGTGTTCATTTTTTAAATTTTAGCCTCGGCAGTGACGCTGAATTCCAAGTTCAATGTTAGCCCTTTTTTCAACCAAACTTTCAAAGATGTTTGGACTGATTGCTCGTGAGTGTTACCATATGTCTAGTTTTTGGCTGCTCTACTGTCTACATTTTTTAGTTGCAAGAGCTCGCAAACGCCTGTTTTGTCATTATTGTTGACAAGACGGTTTGTTTGTTAAAGGTTGATACTTACATGTGGCAGACAGACTTCTTGATGCATGTGTCGAAATGCTGTTCTGAGGTTACCAATGTCTTTCCTCATACGTATTCCTCACTTGTTCATCGATCCCAGTTTTCATCAGATGGTCATTCTTCATTAATGGTCAGTATATTCCAATAGGTTGCTCTCATTTATCATTCTTCATTAATGGTCAGTATATTCCAATAGGTTGCTCTCATTTATCATTCTTCATTAATGGTCAGTATATTCCAACAGGTTGCTCTCATTTATCATTCTTCATTAATGGTCAGTATATTCCAATAGGTTGCTCTCATTTATCATTCTTCATTAATGGTCAGTATATTCCAATAGGTTGCTCTCATTTATCATTCTTCATTAATGGTCAGTATATTCCAATAGGTTGCTCTCATTTATCATTCTTCATTAATGGTCAGTATATTCCAATAGGTTGCTCTCATTTATCATTCTTCATTAATGGTCAGTATATTCCAATAGGTTGCTCTCATTATATTCTTCATTAATGGTCAGTATATCCCAACAGGTTGCCTCATTTATCATTCTTCATTAATGGTCAGTATATTCCAACAGGTTGCTCTCATTTATCATTCTTCATTAATGGTCAGTATATTCCAACAGGTTGCTCTCATTTATCATTCTTCATTAATGGTCAGTATATTCCAACAGGTTGCTCTCATTTATCATTCTTCATTAATGGTCAGTATATTCCAACAGGTTGCTCTCATTTATCATTCTTCATTAATGGTCAGTATATTCCAATAGGTTGCTCTCATTTATCATTTCTTCGATTCAAGTTGTCATTTATTCCAATTCAAGGTTGCTCTCATTTATCATTCTTCATTAATGGTCAGTATATCCCAACAGGTTGCTCTCATTTATCATTCTTCATTAATGGTCAGTATATTCCAATAGGTTGCTCTCATTTATCATTCTTCATTAATGGTCAGTATATCCCAATAGGTTGCTCTCATTTATCATTCTTCATTAATGGTCAGTATATCCCAATAGGTTGCTCTCATTTATCATTCTTCATTAATGGTCAGTATATCCCAACAGGTTGCTCTCATTTATCATTCTTCATTAATGGTCAGTATATTCCAACAGGTTGCTCTCATTTATCATTCTTCATTAATGGTCAGTATATCCCAATAGGTTGCTCTCATTTATCATTCTTCATTAATGGTCAGTATATCCCAATAGGTTGCTCTCATTTATCATTCTTCATTAATGGTCAGTATATCCCAATAGGTTGCTCTCATTTATCATTCTTCATTAATGGTCAGTATATTCCAACAGGTTGCTCTCATTTATCATTCTTCATTAATGGTCAGTATATTCCAACAGGTTGCTCTCATTTATCATTCTTCGGCAGTGTTTCTTTTATTTATCGACCTGTCCCTCCAGCTGTTTATAAAGACATAGCTTGTCTCAGAACGGAAGTTCAGTGGCTGTTCAGTCTGGAACATTCTTTGGTGCTGACTGTCTTCAGTGGGAAGAGGATGGTTGTTCTCTTGGACACAGGGAGATAGTGACTGTCTGTAGTGTGGGGTGGGATGAGATTGCTCAGTCTGAAAGATTGGGCGAAATCGTCTGATCCCTCTCCGAGTCTGATGGAGGACAACCAGTGTCTTTACTGTAGTGTGTGGGACTGTTTGTCTCTGTGTCTGAGGGAGGACAACCAGTGCCTATACTTGTAGTGTGTGGGACTGTTTGTCTCTGTGTCTGAGGGGGGTGACAAGGCAGAGAGCACAGCGAAAGCTAAAGGAACACACATGTTTGTACGAAAGTACGTAGGTACGTTATGTACACACACACACACACACACAAACACACACACACACACACACACACACACACACACACACACACACACACACACACACACACACACACACACACACCACACGCACGCACGCACGCACGCACGCACGCACGCACGCACGCATACATGCAGGCGAGTGCGCGCGCGCGTGCGCGTGCACGCACAGATAGAGTGACACACAATGAAAGAGTGATCATGAGATTAACGGAAATAATGGAAAAAGATTGATTAATTGAAAGATTGATCATCTTTATTTTCAAGGGTAACAGATAAGTAAATATATGCTTTTTTAATTAAAAGATAAAAAAAAGAGAGAAAGCAATAGGGAGAAGGGATTGGGAATGCGTCAGAAGTGAAAGGGGTGTGGGAGTGGTGTGTGTGTGTGTGTGGGGGGGGGGGGGGGAGATGTAGGGGTGATCTGGGAGTATGGAGGAGGCAGAGAGATCCTCTATGCCTTTTTTTTTTCAGCGTGGACGTAGATGTCGTGTCCTGTGTCCTGTGGTCTAAAGTGAACAGCAGACTTTGAGTATGGGTATACATTCTTCTGTCAGATCTCCACCCGTTCTGTGGAGCATTTTGTTTTTTCAAACTTTTCTTTGCTTCTTTGTTTCTTTGTTGCCTATTTTCGTTTTTCTTCTTTTCGCTTCTTTGTTTTTCCTTGTTGCTTATTTTCGTTTTTTTCCTTTTTGCTTCTTTGTTTCTTTGTTGCTATTTTCGTTTTTCTTCTTTCATTTGGTCATTGCTTTGTTTTTACCTTCTTTCCTTTCGTTCATCTTTTCTTTCTGTTTCTTTGCCAGGTGACCTTCCTGGATGCGTGTCATCTTGTTCTTTGTGCTGGATTTCAAAGATGCTTTGATCAGCTGAAAGTCGAATGTGTAAAAGCAGAATCAATGAATACTATAGGCACATATTTTGGTAAAATAACGCGCCTTTAACCTGACAGATGACGATACTGTTGCTGCACACCATGACTATAACAATGATGAAAACTGTTTTTGTTATCATTTCCATTACTGAACTTTCACGGCGTCTGTCAAATGTTCTTAAAAGACCCGACTGCATAGCGAGAACTGAACTCTTTTTAAAAAAAAATGTAAATTTCTACCCACTTTACATCAACGCTGTAAAAACTTTCGGACATTTACGTGTGTTAGTTAGTTAGTTCTTCAATTTAAACGTCTGTTCACTTAAAGTGATATTAGAAAACAATAATGCAGAAATGAGTGGATGAGAGAAGTAGAAATAGTGTATGCAAAATGCTAGTATAGGCCTACGTACGAATGTGTGTGTGTGTGTGTGTTGTGTGTGTGTGTGTGTTGTGTGTGTGTGGGGTGTGGTGTGTGTGTGTGTGTGTGTGTGTGTGTGTTGTGCGCGCGCGCGCGCACGCGCGGGCGCGTTTCGTGGTGTGTGTGCGTGTGTGACTTTGAGAATTGAAAAGAAAATACTGTTCCAAATGTAACAACTTAAAGATAAATTACAAAGCAAAAAAAAAAAAAAAGAAAAAAAAAAGAAAAAGAAAAAAAAAACCCAACAACAACAAACCCTGGACATATTTATACAAACGAGCCAACTGGGCTTAACATCAACGAATTTACAAATGTAAAAAAAGGGGTGAAGTTTCTGGAAAATGCATGGGGAATCTTTTTTGGGAAAGTTGGGGAGAGATGAGTTAAAATGGAACATTAAAAAGAAAATGCAGGTATTGAAACTGTCGACTACCACAAGCCATTGTAAATTTTGTGGAAATTTTGTACAAGACATTAATTTTTACGTGTTGGTGTGTGTGTGTGTGTGGTTTTTGGGGGGTTTGTGTGCGTGGTGCGGCGGCGTGCGTGTGGTTGTTTGTGTGTGTTTTTGGGTGTGTGTGGTGTGTTGTGTGTGTGTGTGTTGTGTGTGTGTGTGGTGTGTGTCATTCATTTAACGTTTTTCACTATGTGATAAAAACGGATGTTTTGGTGGGGCTGTGTGTTGTGTGTCTGTTGTCTGTGTGCATGCGTGCGTTCGTGCATGTGCGGAGTGTGTTGTGTGTGTGGTGGTGTGTTGTGTGTGTGTGTGTGTGTGTGGGAGGAGAGAGAGGGGGAGAGGAGAGAGTGTATGTGTGTATTGTGTGTGTGAGTTTGTGTGTGTTGAGTTGTGGTGTGTGGTGTGTGTGGTGGTGTGTGTGTTGTGTGTGGGGGTGGTCGTTCGTGCGTGCGTGCGTGTGCTGCGCGCCCCGGCGCGTTCGTGGTGTTGTGTGGTGTGTGTGTGTGTGTGTGTGTGTGTGTGTGGGGTGTTGTGTGTGTGGTGTGTGTGCGCGATGGGGGCGTTTACAGTCAGAATGTGCGGTTGTGTGTGTGTGCATGTGTATCGCTTGTGTGTGTGTGGTGTGTGTGTTTGTGTGTGTGTTGTGTGTGGTGTGTGTGTGTGTGCTTTGCGTGGTGGTTGTTTTGTGTGTGGGTGTTGTTGTGGTGTGTGTGTTGTGTGTGGTGTGTTGTGTGTGTGGTTGTGGTTGTGTGATGTACTTGCATTGTGTGTGGGGGTTTTGTGTTGTGTGTGTTGTGTGTGTGTGTGTGTGGTGTGTGTGTGTGGTTTTGATGACGTCTGTCTGTCTGGGTCTATTCATCTATCTATCTATTCATCTATCTATGCACCTATCTACCTTCTCGATCAGATTTTCCCTTATTTACCGCTACCATGAAACACTTTTACAAAAGTTTGCAGTTTTGATCTTTAGCCCCCCCAAGACAAGTTTGTTCCTTTGCAGTGAAGAGATGTGGATTTCAAATAAAAAGGGAAAGTGATCAAAACAAATATTAAACTTCACCTTTTTTCATCAGTAAAAAGTACAGGAACCCCTAAACTTCCTGGGACGGGAAAGGAAAAACATGGTTTTTTGTGTGTGGGGAAAATTTCCCTTTTTAAAAACTTTTATTTGTTGGAAGTTTCCCTTTTAATGCGGGGCGAAACTGAAAATTTTTTTTTTTTCTATTATTTTTCCTTTTAAAAATTAAAAACATGGTCGTGTTTATTTTGAGGGGGAAAGGGGAAAGGGGGGGGAGGGGGGTGGGGGGTGAAAGAAATGGGGGGTTTTTTCTTCTTTCCCATTTTGTTGGGCTGTCTGTTTGTCTGTCGTTGTTTTTTTTCTTCCTCCTTCCCTTTCCCCCCCTAAACCCTCTCTTCTCTCTCTCTTTCTCTCTTCTCTTCCCTTTTCTTCTTTTCTCTCTCCTCTTCCCTCTTTTTTTTTTCTTCCTTCTCTTCCCCCCTTTCTCTCTCTCTCTCTCCCTCTCTCTCCTTTCTCTTTTTTTTCTCTTCTCTCTCCTCTCTCTCCCCCTTTTTCTCTCTCCCCCCCCCCTCTTCCCCCCCTTTCCTCTCCCCCCTTCTCCCCCTCTTTTCATCTCCTTCTCCTGGAAAGGGGGGAAATGGTTTTTTAAATTTTGCTCTTTCCCCTACCCTTATCTTTTTTGTAAAGGGGGGGGGGGGGGGAGGGGGGGGGGGGGGGGGGGGGGGGGGGGGGGGGGGGGGGGGGGGGGGGGGGGGGGGGGGGGGGGGGGGGGGGGGCCTGGCCGACATTGCCCCTAACCTCACTTACTCTTTCTATAGCTCCCTGTCGGCAATTGTGTTGTATTTGGGGTTAAGTGGTTCATGGGGAGCATTGAGGTTTTCAAAGGGCGCAAGGTTGAATCACGCTGGAGCACGTGTTTTTGTTGTTGTTGTTGTTGTGACCATGGGTTGTCATTTTCGGGTCCAGTGTGTAGTGTGTCAGGTAAGATAGGACTGCTCCTCCCACTCTGCTAGGGTGGTTATCACTATGTATCATTTACTTACGATGAGTGTGATGTAAAAACTAATTATAATGTGGATGTACAAACTAACTAACTAACTAACTAACTAACTGACTATACTGACTGATGACTGACTGACTGACTGACTGACTGACTGACTGACTGACTGACTGACTGACTGACTAACTAACTGGACTAACTAATTAACTAACTAACTGGCTAACTAACTAACTAACCTACAGACTGATGGACTGACAGAGTGACTGATTACCTACCTGCCTGCCTACCTACCTACCTCCCTCCCTCCCTCCCTACCTACGTACCTCCTCCCTCCCTCCCTCCCTCCCTACCTACGTACCTCCCTCCCTCCCTCCCTCCCTCCCTCCCTCCCTCCCTACCTACCAACCTAACTGACTAACTACCTGACTAACTAACTAACCAACCAAGTAACGAATGAAATAAAATATTGTTTTATATTATCTATATCATTTACAAAATGTCACTCTATTATCCCCTAATCCCTCTCTCTTTCCCCTTCTGCGTTTAGCCACTATTAATGCGACAACTATTATCGTGATATTATCACCAACAGTGGCAGTATTCCTCCACTTACTATTGAAACATTTCCATCTCTCCACCATCATCACTAGTATTGCTATTGTAATCATTATTATTATCATAGTCATCATAATTATTTCAACTCTCATGATCCCCTTCCCAGTGGCCTCGTTCTCATTCAACCTTCATTTTGCACCGGATGTGAGAGGATAACTGATTGTTCGTTCTTCGTTTTCATCGTCCTAAATGTTTGGTTTGCCTGAAGAAGACCTGAGAGGTGGAAATGCGTCGCGTTTTGTTCTGTAATCCGGTTTTGTTGTTGTTGTTGTTGTTGTTGTTGTTGTTGTTGTTGTTGTTGTTGTTGTTGTCGTCTAGTTTGTACAGCGGAAACAGCAACCTTTTCTTTTTTTTTATAAATCTGCTTCAGTTTCTGCCATCAGTCGCCTCGCTTTGAAACTAAAGTAAGTAAAGAACGAACGAACGAACGAACGAACTAACAACTAACAACCAACAAACAAACTAACAACTAACCATACCAACCAACCAACCAACCAACAACCAACCAACCAAACTGATTCAAAGGAGAAGGAGAGTGATGAAACTTTCCTGAAAACAGAATTGAATAAAATCATCTCTTCTGCACCCCTCATACCATTCCCAAATTTTTCCCCTCCACCACACACTATCATACTCTCTCTCTCTCTCTCTCTCTCTCTCTCTCTCTCTCTCTCTCTCTCTTTCATTTATCCTTTCTCTTTGTTTGTTTGCTTGTTGGTTGGTTTTTCTTTCTTTCTTTCTTTCTTTCTCTCTTTCTTTCTTTCTTTTCTTTTTTCCTTTCTCTTTTCCCTCCTTTTTCATGCACACGTGTAGCCAACAAACATTCTGTTAAAAATGTCCCGCCCATCCATACGTGCAAGAAGAACAGGGAGACGGACGGGTAGCAATTCAGGAAATCATATCGGACCACAAGATGAAGGGCAGATGGTTGGAGGGGACAGATCACTTCTAGTGTGTGTGTGTGGAGGGGGGGGGGGGGCAGCAGTTCTACAGTTCTCCCTGACCACAAAGAGTGGGGCGGAAATTGGAGATTTCCTCCCAAGCGAAAAAAAAGAAAGAAGAGTGAGAGGATTGCACGTGACAGTGAGTCGGGATAATTGCTGTCAGCAGGCATGGGATTAGGAGGATTCTCTGATACTCAGTTTGACTGGTCACTTTTTGCAATACACCACCACCACCCACCACCACCACCACCACCACCACCACCACCCCACCACCACCCACCACCACCACCACCCCACCCCACACCACCCACAACCCCCACCCCCCACCACCACCACCACCACACCACCATCACCACCACCCACACCACCACACCACACCACCACCCACCACCACACCACACAACCCCCCACCCCCACCACCACAACACACCACACCCACCACCACCACCACAACCCCTCACCCCCTACCACCACCACACCACCACCACACACCATCACCACACACCCCCACCCCCACCAACCCCACCACTACCACCACACCACCCCACCCAGCAACACAGCAGCAACAACAACAAAAATAGCAACAATTTTAACAACATAGCAACAATGAAACTGAAACATATTCACTAAGTACTTTACTTGCCACACTTACATTTACTTATACACATAGCTTTCAAAGAAGAGATGTAGGCACACAGACGAAGAAAAGGAGAATCAAACAAACAACAACAACAACAACAACAAACGATTAGCTGGCAAGGGTGGGGTGGTGGTCGGGTGGGGAATCAACAGGAGAAAGGAGAAGTTTAAAGGTAACTGTGAAAGGTCCTGTCTTCTTCGACAGAAGAGGAGCTAGTTCATGTAGGTGGTCCAGAGGCAGACAAATAGTCGACTGACTGGTGATTTTAAAATAGGAACTGGGACGAAGAGTTGATCTGACGCAGGGAGGGAAGACAGTTACAGTGATAGGAATAGACAGAATTCAAGTCAAGTCAAGTCAGTGAAGTCAAGTCAAGTCAATTATTATCTCAATTCGAGAAATTGGTTTGTGGTCGCACACATTCACAGCAAATAAACAATGATGTTGTCACATCACCATTTGTCACATATGACATACATTCATATAAAAGAATTTGGATTTCAAGGTGACTGTTTTACTATAAAAAAAATATATACTATATAAAATTACATTCCTACAACGCATTTGACAATAAATTCTAAGATGAGATTTTAAACTAAAATGACACAAACTATTGTTATCTAAATGCAAGAGTATGCTCAATCTGAGTTTAAATTATATGTATCTTTATAAAACAAAGTGTAACAATATCCATAGTTAAAAAGCAATTAAACATCACCTCTGTTCAGAAAATCAGTGGACAGGGGAATAAAACTTTGTTTAAATCTGACACTTCTGCATTTAACCGATCGATATCTTCGTCCTGACTAAAGAAGGTCATACTGACTTGCAAGAACGTGGGTCTGGTCACACGCAATCGCCTTCGCTTTACAAACAATAATAATAATATAATAATAAAATCGAGCTTATATAGCGCGCTTCGATGAGAGAAAAAGACTCATCCTCAGAGCGCTTCACAATACAGGAAAAATAAGTTTCCATAACCATTGCACAATATTGAGAAAAAAAGGCATACAAAGCAAGCACTAAAACAGATGCACAAGCCACACCCCCCCCACTCTATTTCTCCCCCCCCTCCGCCACCCCACACACACATGACGTTTTATGAACAACGCTCGACAAGAATTTGGGAATAGAAGAAAAGAACCAACCCCCATCCCCACCACCCACCCGCCTCCAATTTCGTGAACACTGCACGGAGTACAATTTAAAAACATGCAGAAGGGAGCACCCCCCCCCCCCCCCCCCCACACACACACACAAAGGGCAAACTCAACACGAAGCAACAAAAACCCACGCGCGTAAACGCACACACACGAACGCACACACGCAAAAGCACATAAGCATTCAGGCGCGGAAGCGCGCGTGCACATACAAGAGGTGAAGGGTTGGAGAATGCATGGGAAACACGCATTAACTCGTAAGTTATGAAGAAAGAGAAAGGACTTCTGAAAGAGATGCGTTTTGAGACCAGATTTGAACGCAGAGAGAGTCGTGAAGAGCGGAGCTGGGAGGGGAGGGAGTTCCAGACAAGGGGGGATTGATAACTGAAAGAACGTTGGCCAAAGGATTTCAGTTTCATGCGGGGAAGCTTGAGAAGTTTATCACTGCTAGAGCGGAGAGTGCGAGGGGTTGATAAGTGACAAGTGTGTTGGAAAGATAAGCAGGCAATGTTTCATCAAAGTGTCGGAAGGCAAGTGTTGCGAGTTTATACTGAATGCGCGCATGAAATGGGAAGCCAATGTTGTCTAACTAACAGAGGTGTAGTGTGGGTTCTTTTGGACTTTTGGAAAACAAGTCTGGCTGCATTGTTTTGTATACGTTGAAGTCGGTTTATATTGACAGTGGGAAAGACCAGCAAGAATGCCGTTACAGTAATCGAGTTTTGGACATGATAAGGGAACAGATAAGTTGGGCAGTCCCTTTCTGTGTAAGATATGAGCGAATTGACGCGATCTTTCTCAAAGCCAAATAGGCTGAACGACACAGGTGACCGATCTGGACATTCATGGACAGCGTACTATCCAAATGGACACCCAGATCCCTCACGCTGTCTTCAAAGGGAATTTTGTTGGTTCCAACTTGAATAGATTTTTCAGAAATGCGATCCAAAACAGAACGAGGTGCTGCCAGTAGAGCCTCAGTTTTTTCATCATTCAGCTTGAGCTTATTTTTAAGCATCCACGATTTAACAGATTGGAAACACAGTTCAAATTCCGATACCAAAAGTTGGAATGCAGCAGGCTCAGCAGCGTCGTGCAGCTGGGTGTCATCGGCAAATTTCTGATGAGGAATCCCGTGTTCCTCAATGGCTATAGATAGAGGATGGATATACAGAGAGAAGAGAAGGGGGCCCAAAACGGAGCCTTGGGGCACACCAAAATCCAGGGGAAGGGGAGAGGAGACCTTGCCACCAACAGACACAGATTGTGTTCTGCCAGTTAGGTATGACCGAAACCATTCTAATGCAATGTCTGTGATACCGAAAGACACCGACAGTCTTTTAAAACAATACTGTGGTCGATAGTGTCAAATGCGGCACTGAGATCTAGCAAAGTCAGGAGCAATGCTTTTTTGTTGTCAGCGGACCGAAGGAGACTGTCAGTCACACAAAGCAATGCTGTTTCCGGACTGTGATTCTGTCTGTATGCAGACTGGTTTATATCATACAGATTGTGCTGGGACAGATGGTGTTCAAGTTGCACAAAGACAACCTTTTTCCAGGAGTTTGGAGAGAAAAGGAAGGTGTGAAACAGGTCTAAAGTTTTTAAGTTCATCGGGACATAGGCCATTTTCTTTAGAAGAGGAACTACCAGGGCATGTTTAAAACATCCAGGAACAGAACCAGTAGCCAGAGAAGCATTTATAATTCTCGTGAGAACTGGGGCAAGATCGGCAAGATTCTGTTTGGTGAGGTTGGTGGGGATTGGGTCAAGATCACAGCACTTTGTAGCAGACTTGGAAATAAGTTCTGAGACGAACAATTCAGACACTGTGTCAAAACGGCTGAGCTTGGGGCCGTTAAATATTTTGAAGTTTTGGTGGGCCAGCGTTTTGACAATCCAAAGCATGCCTTATTTTGGACACTTTCTCATGAAAAAAAGCGAGAAAACGTTTCTGGAAGTTGGCATGGGTCAAGGTTGCTTGGGAGGGGGTAAACTTGAACTGTGCCCAAGAGCTGACCAGCCACTGCATACAACTGTTTTGAGGAGGTACAATCGGAAATAAGGC
The DNA here is from genome assembly GCA_018398815.1 of Conus ventricosus. Taxonomy (NCBI): domain Eukaryota; kingdom Metazoa; phylum Mollusca; class Gastropoda; order Neogastropoda; family Conidae; genus Conus; species Conus ventricosus. The sequence continues at coordinate 3,883 of JAFLJL010018949.1, read as the reverse complement.
CACTACAGTATTTTACTCGGACGTCTTAGTAAACGTAGAGTAAGAGTTCAGTTTTCTTTTGTACTCTTCTTGATGGACAGTCAAACCAGTTGACCTCCATCTGCGCTCCACCTGACGCACATCTTTCTTCGCGTCCCTGACACTGTTGTTTCTCCACGGCGCTGAGGGGCGGTCAGTCACCATCCTAGTGACCAGGGGGGCGTGCTGGTCCAGAATGCGGCGGAGACCCACGTTGTAGTGGTCGGCAAGCTGGTGGTCCGGGCAGTCCCTCAGATCACAGGCCACCAGATGCCGTACGTCTGCCTGGAACGCTTTGAGATCGATCCGCTTCAGGTTCCTGGACTGCACCATGTGCTGTTTTCTCTGGGCTTCTCCATGGCGAGGGCTCCTATGATCGCCTCATGGTCAGAGAAGGGGATGGTGAGCACAGCACAGCTGGACACAACAGTGGAGTTTTCACGCACTATGCACCAGTCCAAAATGTGACCGCACCGATGGGTTGGCTGATCAACAAGCTGTTTGAGGCAGTGGTCACTGAAGAGGGTCTTTAGTTGTTTGACATGGGACAGGACAGGGAGTCGAAATGAAAATTCAGATCGCCAGCAATCATAATTTCGCCTGAGAGATTTGACAGACGAGAAACCAAAACAGAAACTCATCAATGAACATCTTGTCCGTCATATGTTTGATTTGCTGGGAGGAGGTCGGTAGAGACAGACAATGGTAACAGCACCCCTGCTCTGTGGGAGAGTAACCACACGGCACCTGTACAGCTCACTCAGACTTTTTTTTGTCTCTCACCAACAATTTTTCCTCCGACGTTCACCACTTTCTCAAGCACATTTCTACTCTTCACAGTCAACCCACCATACCAACACATAAATGAGAAAGTTCAAACAGATTCCAAGAAGCATGAATAAAATTGGGGACATAAAAAGTGACAGATCGTCAATACTTAAATGATAGAGATTAGTGATGCTGTGCAACAAACAACAGCAACAACAACAATTGCAGGAATAGTCATAATAGTATGAATAATGATGATAACCACCACCACCACCACCACCACCACCACCACCACCACTACTACTACAACTACTGCTGCTGCTGCTGCTACCTCTAGGACTTCTACTGCTACTTCCATCACTACCAGTACTATTACTGCTTCTATTACCACCACCACCACCACCACCACCACCACTATTACTTCTTCTACTACTACTACTACTACTACTACTACTACTACTACTACTACTACTACTACTACTACTCATTCTCATCATGACCATTCTCATCATTTCTTTTTCATACTTTTATGCTGCCCATGTGCGTGCACCCGTCTCCTCATAATGATTGATTATCGCCCAGACGACCACGGAGGCC
>JAFLJL010018948.1:5000-25000 GCA_018398815.1 Conus ventricosus | reverse complement strand
GTGTTCCTCAGCCAATTTCTTCACGTCATGACTAGTGTTCCCAGCCAATCCACTCACCTCATGACTAGTGTTTCCCAGCCAATCCATTCACCTCATGACTAGTGTTCCACAGCCAATCCATTCACCTGATGACTAGTGTTCCCCAGCCAATCCATTCACCTCATGACTAGTGTTCCCCAGCCAATCCACTCACCTGACCAGTGGTCCCCAGTCAATCCACTGACGTCATGATCAGTGGTCCCAGTCAATCCACTCACGCCGTGTGGTCGGAGGGCAGTAGCATGCAGCAGCAAACCAGGCCAGGATTCACGGCACTTGGCGCCCCAATGATGGTGCCGTTTAATCAGCATCGTTAGTGTGCTGTGACACGCGGGCACGAAGGACCCCAAAAAAAAAATCATCGTTGGGGGTAAAGATGGGGTAAAAACGAAGAGAAACAGAGAGATCGAAGGAAAGAAAGAAAGAAAGAAAGAAAGAAAGAAGAAATGTTATGTTGTACTAGATTGTCATCAGTGTCATGTTGTATTAGGGAAACCCAATGAGACTGATACAACATTGTCATTAGAGTCATGTTGTACTACATTGTCATTAGAGTCATGTTGTACTACATTGTCGTTAGTGTCTGTTGTATTAGGCCCTGTTGTATTAGTTCCTGTTGTATTAAGGAAACACACTGAGACTGACGCTTCATTGTTATCATGTCATGATGTATGAGGGAAATGCAGAGCAATACTACATTGTCATTATGTCATGATGTATTAGGGAAACATAGAGCAATGCTACATTGTCATTATGTCATGATGCATGAGGGAAACACAGACTGATAGTACATTGTCATTATGTCATGATGTATTGGGGAAACAGACTGATACTACATTGTCATTATGTCATATTGTATTAGGGATATTCAGACTGATATTACATTGTCATTATGTCATGATGCATGAGGGAAATTCAGACTGATATTACACTGTCATTATGTCATATTGTACTGGGGAAACTCAGACTGATATTACATTGTCATTATGTCATGATGCATTGGGGAAACACAGAGCAATACTTTATTGTCATTATGTCATGTTGTATTAGGGAAACACAGACTGGTATTACATTGTCATTATGTCATGATGTATTAGGGAAACACAGACATTTATTGCATTGTCATTATGGCATGTTGTATCAGGGAAACACAGGCTGATGTTACATTGTCACTATGTAATGGTGTATCAGGGAAACACTGACGGATATAACATTGTCATTATGTCATGTTGTATTAGGGAAACACAGACTGATACTACATTGTCATTATGTCATGTTGTATTAGGAAAACACAGACGGATATTACATTGTCATTATGTCAGGAAAACACAGATTAATATTACATTGTCATTAAGTCATGATGTAGTGGGGAAACAGGCAATACTACAATGTCATTATGTCATGTTGTACTAGGGAAACACAGACTGATATTAGATTGTCATTATGTCATTTTGTATTAGGGAAACACAGACTGATATTAGATTGTCATTATGTCATGTTGTATTAGGGGAACATAGACTTATATTACATTGTCATTATGTCATGATGTATTAGGGAAACACAGATATATATTGCATTGTCATTATGGCCTGTTGTATCAGAGAAAACACAGGCTGATGTTACATTGTCACTATATCATGTTGTATGAGGCAAACGCAGTCTGATATTGCATTGTCATTATGTCATGATATATTGGGGAAACACAGACTGATATTACATTGTCATTGTGTCATGTTTTATTAAGGAAACACAGACTGATATTACATTGTCATTGTGTCATGTTTTATTAAGGAAACACAGACTGATTACTACATTGTCATTATGTCATGGTGTACTAGGGAAACACAGACTGATATAACATTGTCATTATGTCATGATGTATTGGGGAAACACAGACTGATATAACATTGTCATTATGTCATGATGTATTGGGGGAAACACAGACTGATATAACATTGTCATTATGTCATGATGTATTGGGGAAACACAGACTGATATAACATTGTCATTATGACATGGTGTATTGGGGAAACACAGACTGATATAACATTGTCATCATGTCATGATGTATCAGGAAAACACAGACTGATACTACATTTTCATCATGTCATGGTGTATCAGGGAAACACAGACTGACACTACATTGTCATTATGTCATGGTGTATCAGGGAAACACAGACTGATACTACATTGTCATTATGTCATGGTGTATTGGGGAAACACAGACTGATACTACATTGTGATTATGTCATGGTGTATTGGGGAAACACAGACTGATACTACATTGTCATTATGTCATGGTGTATCAGGGAAACACAGACTGATATAACATTGTGATTATGTCATGGCGTATTGGGGAAACACAGACTGATATAACATTGTGATTATGTCATGATGTATTGGGGAAACACAGATGATACTACATTGTCATTATGTCATGGAGAACAGTATTTTACCAATCCTGGCTCACTTGCTACTCCACCACGTTTTTGGGCGAAAGTGCCCTAAAGCGCCTATCTGTTCTCTGACAGTAACAAAAAATAACGACCATACAAACAAACATACTGTGCAGGGTTATCCGTTTTTAATACTAATTTACTAAACTTTTCAGATTTCAGTTTTTGTTTAATCCTATGTTTTTCCTGGTCATTTTCAATAACATCATTTTCGCGCAAACATTCTTCAAATGAGTCTCTGTCTTTAATGTGAAATTTTCCCGTTTTTAAAATGTTTTTTTAAAGTTTTTTAAAAAACCGAGTTAATTTCTGGAAAAAAATTTTTACCATTTATTTCCCAAGGCCATTTTTCTTCCGTTTTTGGGGGCTTTTTTTTTGGCCGGGGGATTTCTCTTTTTATTTTGTTCCTGGGGGACAAAAGTTTTAAAAAAAGTTTTTTTTCCACAGTTTAAAAAATACTTTTCTTAAAATTTTTCACTCGTTTTTGTGGGGTACTTTTGGGGTTTCTTGTTATAAATTTTTTTTATTCTTTTTAATTTTTTTCAAAAAAAAAACCCCCAATAGGGGTTTTTATGTTGTTTTGGGGGTTAATGGGTTTTGGCCAATTTGTTTTCCCAACCCCGGCCCCCAAAAAATTTTTGGGAAAGGGGGGGGGGTTTTGGGTTAGCCAAAGGGGGTTTTAAATGTTATTATTTATTTTTAAAAAGGGGGTTTTTTCCCGGGGTTAAATTGGGGATCGCCCTTAAAACCCTTGTTCCCGTTTTAAAACCTATAAAGGTCTAAATGTTTAAGATTAAAAAATTTTAAGGCTTTTCCCCCGTTTGTTTCTTTTTAAGAAAATTTTAAATTTTGTTGCTTGTTTTTTAAGACTTTTTTCCTCCCCATTGTGAAGATGAAAACCCGGGAACTTTAAGACTGTAAAAGTTTTGTTTTGCCAGCTAATTTTTTTTCCCTTTAAAAAAAAGGACGTCACTAACCCCCAAACCCCTCCCTCTCCTTATTTTTAAAGGGCCCGAAATTTAAAATTTTTATTGAAAAACGTGTCTCTAATTTTTTTGCGGTTTGAACTGTAATTTTGAAAGAAGATTTTTTTAAAAAACCGTTTTTTCTGTGGAGGATTTTCTGTTTTTCCCCAAAATACGGCTTTTTTAAATCTTTTTCCGACTTTTGTCGGGGGGTTTTAAAAGGGACTTACATGTAAAGGGGCCAGGTTGTTTGTTTTTTAAAAATTTTTTGCGGCTAAAAAATTGTAAATGGGCTTTGAATTAAAAATTTTATTTCCATTTTTAAATTTGGTTCAAAAGTGCCATTTGATTTTTCGGGCCCTTTCAAAATTTATTTTTTTTCATACTGGCCAAACTTATTTGTTCTGTTGCGAGTTTTTTCTAGTTTAGGAATTTTTTGCTGTCCCCAACCTCTTTGCGTTTAAAATCACCATCTTTAGTGTACTCAAAACCTTTTCAAACCCCCTTTTTCTCCCCTTTCCCTGTTCAAATTTCCGAAAACGCCCAAAAAGGTTTTTTTAATTCAAAGGTTTTTCCCCCCTCAAAAGGCGCAAATGAAACCCCTTTGGTTCTTCTGGCCCCAAAACGGCTTTTTTAGTACGTTTATTTTTTTTTTCCCAAAAACCTGTGTGGTTTTGGGAAATTTCACAACTTTCCCTGCTTTGTCTGAAATTTTTATTTAAATGATCCAACCCTCCCAAAAAATAATTTTTAAAACTTTTAAAATTGGGGGAAATTTGGTAAAATTTTTAAAAATCGCTTTTGCGGTTTTCCCTGCCGGTAAAGCCTTAAAACATTTGGGGCTTCCATTTTAAAAGTTTTATCTTTTGGCTCAGCTCTTTAAAAATAAACATAAAGTATGAATGTAAGCAAGACGGCGGTTTTTCCCCCCTTTAAAAATTTGTTTTTTTTGGGCCCCAACAACAAATTTTTTTGTGATCGGGGTGTCAACTTTTAAAAGCCAACATTTTAGCTAGTCTTTATAAAATTTAGAAATTCTGCTTTTTTCAGGTTCAAATGTTAATATTGTTTTTAGATTTGCTTTGTTAATTTTGTGAGAAAAGCCAAATTTTTTCCCCCTTTGCTTTTTTTAGTGAGCAAAACCCGAAATAACCATGGGTTTATTGTTAACTGGTTACCCTTTGAGCCCCGCAACTTTTTTTATCTTATTTTTCCCCCTTGGTTTTTCGCTTTTTTAAAACCCCTTCGCCTTTGAAAAATTTTTTCAGGGAAAGCGCGCCCGTTTTGGCCCCCCCCAATTTTTTTTAAATTTTGGCATGTTCTAAAACGAGGACTGTCTTGGGGGTTGTTTTGTTAAAAATTTTTTTTTTAAACCCCCAAATTAATAAATGAGGGCATTCAAATATACTAGCGCAAAATATTCGTTGGGCCGCACTACAATTTTTAAAAATTAGCAACTGACACCCTCGCTTTTGCTGTGCCCCAGGACGGGCCCGTTTTTTTCTAAAAAGGTGAGTACTCCTTTAAAGCCAAATATTTAAACCCCCCCTTTTAAAAAACGGAACATCCGAAGCGTGGTTTAGTCACCCGATCCCTGTTTTATCAAAACCCAAATTTTTAAAAATTTTGCGGGGTTTTTTTGCGCATAACTGGGTGGGAGTGGGGATGCCGATCTTTTAAAATCACCATAAACCCTTTTGGTTTGGGGGTTTCAGTGTACGATTTCATTTTTATTAACCTTTCGGGCGTATTTTTTTCTGAACTGCAAGCGCCTTTACCAAATGAAAAAAACCTTTTAAAACCCTTCAGAAAACGGGAAATAGACAAAAGGTTTTTGAAAGGATCTGAAACGAATTAAATATTAACTTCAAGACAGGGCTTTAAAAAAAAAAGTTGGATCTTTAATTCTTTGGCAATGGGGCGTCTTTTTTTTCAGGGCACGCAAAAAAAGTATAATTTTTGGCCGGGTTCCCCTTTTTTAAAAAGGGGTTTCACCCCCGGGGCCCTTGGCAAGGCAAAAAACACCCAGGGGCCCACTTTTAATTTGACGTTTTTAAGGGCCTAACTAGGGCGGGAAAAAATTAGAACGAATAAACGATCTATTCGTCCCTTACTTTTGGGTGTTTGCTAGGGTCCCCCAAGCACGGGAAAGGGTAAAGTTTAAATGATCCTTCATGGCTTTGCCGGGGCAAAAACCCAATACTTACCCCCCCCCAAATTTGGGACGTTTATTAATTTTCCAGTTGTTTTTCCCTTAAAGTTTTTCAAAAGGTCCCCACAGGGTTTTACAATCGCAAGATCGAAAGTAGCCCTTTGGTTTTGGGGGAACTGGTTTAAAAATGTTGCCTTCTGCCCTTTTAACCCGGGTTTGGAATAAAATAAACTTTAATAATGAAATTCTTTTTGCAGGCAATGAACAAAAGGGGGGGAAAAAAACGCATAAATTCTGAGCCGGGGGAAATTTTAAAGCAGTAAAAAAAACCAAAGTTAAGTAAATCAAATTTCCCCGAAGCCCAAAACCCCCCAAATTTCATTGAAGACTCAGAAGGGGGGGGGCTCGCGGACTCTGTTCGCGAGGGCCATGAATATGAAAAGCAGCGTTTGGGTTTTTGGGGTTTAACTGGCTTAGGATTCCTTGGCCTTTATTTACTAAATATTTAAACCCCCTTTTTACAAAAAATTTTAATCCCCCTTAAGTGCTCGGCCAAAAACCCAACTACTTTGCTTGCTGTAGACAAAAACCCAGCGGGACATTCCCCCTAATTTCCCGGGTTTTAAAGAGTCTATAGCTTTACGGGCAAATTTTTTTTAATTTTTCGAAAAGATGTTCAAGCTGTTTTTTTACCCTTGATTTTTTTGGGTTGGAGGCGGGGGCGGCGGGGTAATGAACTTTGACCCCGCCCCCTTTTATAGCAACCCCCGTTTTCTTTTTGCAATCCTAAGGCGTTTAAGCTTGCAAATGTGACCCCTTTGCTCTCTAAACAGGGGTTTTTTTTTGTTCTGTTTCCCGTTGTGTTTTTCATTAAAATTTTTCGGATATTTTCCCTCTTTTTCTTTTCACTTGAGTTCGAAAATTGGTCTCGGTTTAGTTTGAACTTCTAGTCTTGTGATTTTTCTGTTAAAGGAATCTTTTAGTTTTTGGGGTTATTCTTTTTTTTAAATTATCGGGGCCCTTTACGGGCGGGGTCATCAGCCCTAAAACAAGTTTTTTTTTTTCTTTTTTTTATGTCATCTTTTCACCTGTTTTCCCCTAAATTGTTTTTTTAATTCGCCTTTGTGGTTTTTAAAGTACGATAAGGGTAAAAATTTTCGCGGGGTTGCGGTAGTCGTGTTTATTTTTTTTCCGCTGTTTCTTTTTGAAAAAGGGATTCTGCTTCTTTTCTTTTTTTAATTAACCTGCAAATTGTTTAAAAATTTCTTTAAGTTCCAGGGGTTTTGCTTTTGGGTTATCGGGTTGGGGGTTTTGCAGTGTGTTTTAAAAGTTTAAAAAACTCCCCTCCGCCCTTTTTTTTGGGCCCTAACAAGGCCAAGGGGGGGATTTTGATTTTTCCCAAACTGAGTCTTTTTAAAAATTTTTAAAACCCAGGGCCCTTAACAACTTTGTTGGGTTTTTTTTATTTTGTAAGGGGAACAAGTTGCCCTTTGGGTCGTCCTCAAAAACAAAGGGATAACTTTTTTTCCTTTAAATCTTTGGGTTTTAAAAAAATTCGGGGAGGTTCTTGCCTAAACTTTGGGTAAAATGATTTAAACCTACTTTCTGTTAATTTTCCCGACTTGGGGAAAAGGTACTCCGTTTTTCTGCTAATTAATCATGCAATGAGTGCCCCGAGCGGGGCCGCTCCCAAGGGGTTCACTTTTGCGTCTCCACGATAAAAAACATCATAATTTTTCCTTAAATTTTGCCTCCCATGTTTCTTTAAAAATTTTAATTTTTTTATTTTTTTTTTATAAAAAATGAAAGGGCATATGGCTTGATTCTTGCCCCGCTGGGAAGACTAAAAAGCCCCCTTTTTGGGCGTAAAGGGGAAAATTTTAAAGGAAATTTTTTACTTTTCCCAAAAATAACCCATCTACTATTGATCCCTTTTTCAAATTCTTACTGAAAAATTTTTCCGGGCCCTTTGGGCAGATAAAAGGGATTTTTCCCGGTCGGCGGGGCTTACTTTCAAAATTTACGGGATTCAAAACAGACCAAACGGGGACTTTTTTGGGTCCAAAAATTTGGGGGGGAAATTGTTAAGAAAATTTCTAAAAATTTTTGAGGGGCAAGAAATATTTTCTTTACAAAATGCAGACATATTTTTAATTTTTGGATCTAGGCAACCCGGGAATAAAAAGGGTTTGATTTGCGTTTAAAGGGAATAAAAAAGGGGAAAAAAGGCAAAAACATAGAATGGGTCCCCGCGATACAAATTTGACGTCAAAAAGTATGGGGGGGGGAAATTTTTGGGTTTTGGAAATCTTTTTTTTTCCTTTTGTTTTTGGGGGGGGGGTTAAAAAAGCGCATGCGCCGTATTTCAAGGAGAAAAATTTTAAAATAAAAAAAGGGGGGGGGTAAAAAAATTTAGGGAAATTAAACTTTTTAAAATGAATAAAAAAGGGTGTTATAAAAATTATCAACAGACCGGAAAGGCAAATTTAAAGGTAAAGAAAAATTAAAAATGAACTTTTTTAAACCCCCGGGTTTTGGGGGGTTTGGGGCCCCCCGGGTTTTTTTAGCCCAAAAAACCCTAATTTTAACAAAAAAAAATTTTAAAAAAAAACCCCCCAATACAAATAAAAAAAAAACCCAAATAAAAAACCACAAAAAAAAAAAACTAAAAAAAATATTTAATTTTTTTATTTTAATTTTAAAAAAACCCCTTTTTTTTTTTTTTTTTTTTTTTTTTTTTTTTTTTTTTTTTTCCTTTTTTTTTTTTTTTTTTTTTTTTTTTTTTTTCCCTTTTTTCCCCCAAATTTTTTTTTTTTCCCCCCCCCCCTTTTTGGGGGGGGGGTTTGGGGGGGGGGGGGGGCCCCTTGGGGGGGGGGGGGGGGGGCCCCCCCGGGCCCCCCCCCCCGGGGGCCCCCCCAAACCCAAATTTTTTTTTTTGGGACTAATTTAAAAAATAAAAAATTAAAAGTTTTTCTAAATTATTTTTATTTTTAAAAGGGCATGTCCGTTCAATTTTAAATCCAAATGTGCCAAGCGCCGCCAAAAGAAGAGATGGGCAGGCAATTTGTTGCTGAAGTAAAAAACCTTCGAAAAACCCAAAACATTCCCCACAAATGCAGCAAGTACTAGACCCAAGCCCCTTTCAAAATACGGGAAAAAAAAAACCCGGAAGGTTTTGTTTGCTTTAAATCCCGTTACATATTTTAATACTGGAGTCGACTATAAAGCGCTTATCAGCGGAAACGAGTGTTGGTCTAAAAAGAAAACGGGCATGGGGCCCCCCGCGCTTTCCCTCTGGGGAGGTTTGTTTTTAGCTCTGGGCCCTGTTTTCATTACCCGTAGGTGTTTGCTACCCAAAAAAAAAAAAACTAAAACTCCAAAAGCACACACCCTTTTGGTTCAAACAATAACGGAAAAACTTAGTTCTTTTTAAATGCAAAAAATTAACCGCTTGTTGACTCAAACATCCCGGATGAAAAATTTTTAATCTTTTTAAGGCCGTTTTTGTTGCTAAAAAAGGGCCCAAAGTTTGATTTTTCCCAAAAAAAGGGCGGTGACAAGTTTTTCTCAAGCCAGACCCCGAGCGAAAAAAAAAGGAAAAATGCCAAAAAAAATTTAAACGAGACATTAAAACCCCTGTTCAAAAACAGCTCACTTTAAACAACCCCAAAAAAGGTTGTTTATACTTTGGGTTTATGAGCCCAAACCCACAAAAAGGACCGTTTTTTGGTTTTGGTTTGATTAAGTTTTTTTTTTTTAATTTAAATAAATATTTTGAGGGAAAAAGAAAATAAACCTTGGCAAGTTTTAAAGGGACAAGCGAATTTTTTGGCAATGCAAGAAAATTTATCAAGAGCACTGAATTTTTTTTTTTTTTTAAGAAGTTTTTTGATCCGGAAAAGGTTTGGGGGCAAGTGTTTGCCCCTTGCTATTTCTCAATTTCCCGGGTTTAAATTTAAAATAGCCCGCCAGTTAAATATTTTTTTTGCTTTTTTAATCGATAGGGTAACAATAAATGAAGAAACCCCGGGTCTGGGTCCAACAAAAAAACAGCCCCTATTCTTTCCTTTTAAGGGATTTTAAACCCCCGGGTTTGGGCCCAGACGAACTGTTTACCCATTTTGACGATGCTCCCTAAAGAAGCTAAAATGGAGGTCTCGGGGTTGGTCAGGGCGAAGTCTTAGAGATCAGATTAAAACGTCAAAGTATGCCCCGATTGTGGGCCCAAGTCTCAAAATTCCACAAACCTCCACATTAGTCGCAAAAAGCATTTTTCTAAACAAAAAGAATAAAGACAACAAAGGGTTTTTATGTGGTTTTGTTTTGCAAGGCTGCATTACGCCCCAAAAACCCCAGGAGGGGTGTCTAACTATCCCCCTTAACCAATAAATCTTAACTTTAGGGGAAATTATCCTTTTCCTGTTAGTGTTTTTTTCAATTTTGTTCGTTTGAAAAACAAAAAAACCAAAAAAATTTTTTTTGGTTACACTTGGGAGGGGGAAAAACAAAATTTGGTCCCAAATTTAAATGTGTCAAGACGTCCAAGATATTGGCGGGGCCAGCCCAAAAATCTTTGTTGACTTACAAACTAATGTTTTCCCCGGGGGGTTTCCCACATTATCATTGTCAAACAATGAGTAAACTAATGCCCCTTACTTAAAAAAGGATGGGCACAAACAGAATTTGCAGAAAATTTTTTAAAGGAAATTTCCCATCGGGCCCAACCCCCGCGAGCGCCCTTAAAAAAACCATTGTACGGCCCGGGTTGGCGGGTTAAAAAATTTAATTACCCCCCCGAAGGCGAAAAGTTGTTTAAAAACCGGGAAAACGGTTGCAAATTCTCCAAAGTTTTTTCGCGATTCGAATCACTCATTTTTCCCCTTATAAAGGGCCCCAGCGCCCCCAAAAACTTCAAAAACCCCTTTCTTAATAAAGAAATCTTCGTTTTGTTCATTTGCCTTCTTTGGGGTGTCAGGTGGTTGGCGCTCATTCATCGCCAAAATTTTTTAGGGGGGGGAAGAGCGGCTAGAAGTTTTTTTTAAGGGGCGCATGCGCAAGTGGGAATTTGGATTGTTCTAATTTTCGGGTTTTTATCTAAAATCAAAAGGGACGCCTGAGGACCAAAAAACAGTTTGACTAAAGCCCCACTTTTTTGGGTTTCCCGGTTTTTGGTTTTCCCCTTCAGACGCAGGGGAATCCAAAAGAAAGAGCCAATGATAACTTTGTGGGAAGTTCAGGGAGCACCCACACAGTAAATGAAATTCTTCAAACTAAATTTTGGAAACCAAAGCATGGAAGCTGCCTGTATTCTTTCATAACTTGCGAGGTTACGACTCTCATCTTATATTGCAAGCAGTACCAACGCCTTTAGGGTGTCATGCATTGCACAGTCATCAGAAAAGTACATGTGTTTCACTTTAAATAACATGTCTTTTTATGACTCTATGCAACACATGATGGGATCATTAGAGTCACTGGCTATGTCCTTAAAGTGCTGCCTATAACGGAAAAAATATTTTGACTCAACTCTTGTTAGAAAGGGTGTTTACCCTTATGAATACATGAACAGTTGGGAAAGGTTTGACGAAGATACACTTCGCCTAAAGGCGCGTTCTTTTCTAGTCTTAGAGGAAAGGACATCAGTGATTCTGATTACCAGCATGCTCAAGATGCGTGGCAGAAGTTAGAGTGTAAAACGATGGGAGACTATCATGATTCATACTTGATGGCTGATGTATGTTTGTTGGCGGACGTTTTTGAAAATTATAGAAAGACTGCATGAAACATTACGTTTGGATCCTGCGCATTATATTTCTGCGCCCGGGATGAGTTGGGATGCTTTCTTAAAGTTTACTGGAGTACAGATTGATTTATTGTTTGACCTACCAATGATTCAGATGATTGAAAACGGATTGCGGGGGAGGAATTAGTATGGCGTCGCATCATTACTGTAAAGCAAACAACAAATACCTAGATGATTATGATCCAAGTAAAAGTCTAACTATCTTATGTATTTAGATGCAAACAATCTGTATGGATGGGCAATGGCGCAATCACTTCCATTACGTAACTTCAAGATGTACACAGGTACGAATAATATTCAAAAGGCATTAAAGTGGTTGGGCAGTTTTTAACGCCTGATCAACAGCGTGGTTTCATTCTAGAAGTTGACTTAGAATATCCTCATGAACTCCATGACCTCCATAATGACTATCCATTAGCAGCAGAAAGTCTAAAGATGGATCCAAGAGAGCCACCTAAACTTGTGCCTAATCTTCGAGGCAAAAAAAATTATGTCTGTCATTACAGACTTCTAAAATTTTATTTAAGACATGGTTTGAAGTTGACAGCAGTTCATCGCATAATTGCTTTTGATCAAGAAACAGTTCATGAAACCATACATCATGAAAACACTGATCTCAAACTAAATCCGCAGATGCTTCAGAAAAGACTTTTTCAAGCTGATGAACAACAGCTGTTTTGGAAAGACTATGGAGAATCCGCACAACGCAAAGATGTCAGATTAGTCACCAGAGAGAACGAAGCAATTAAGCTGACTTCAAAACCTAATTATCAGGACTTCAGAAGATTTCATGATCACCTTTTTGGCATAAATGAGAAAAAAAGAAAGTCAAATTGGACAAGCCCGTTTTTATTGGGTTACTGTTTTAGAATTATCAAAGCTTTTGATGTTAGAATTTCTTTACGACTACTTTAAACCTCGTATCCTGAGTCCAGAGTACTTTACACAGATACAGACAGTTTTGTTATAGATATCCCTACTGAAGACATCTATAAAGACATGGAAATCGAAGTGGCTAAAGGGCATGCAGGATGGTATGATACATCCGATTATCCTAAAGATTCGCCTTTACATTCAATTACTAACAAGAAGGTTTTAGGAAAGATGAAGGATGAATTATCTGGAAAGGTGATCAAGGAGTATGTGGGGCTAAGGTCAAAATGTACAGTATTTCGAGCCAGGAGAAATCATTAGAAAGGCAAAGGGAATATCTCGCAGCGTTGTGCAGTCAAACATATCACATGGCAATACAAAGAAGCATTGTTTGGCAATAAGACTTTTCATCATGACAACGTAAAACTGCGATCTAATCTACATGAGATCAACACAACAGTTGTAACAAAGAAGTCATTAGATAGAACAAACACAAAACGGGTGTTTGTTAATCCAGAGTTTTCATATGCAATTGGGCACTGGAGAACCCTAAATTAATTAAAGCGGAACTGTGCCTGGCGGAATTATCTGCAGTTTTTCTTTCAAAAGATCTTTGAGGAGCTGGTTGTTTTGTTGTGTCAGTTTCTCGTAAATAATACACGGGCGGATTCATCTTTACAATTCTTTTTATTTCATATGGATCAACACTCCAAACTGGATCGGTTGCCCTGATGCGAGTGTCCCTTCTGCTTCCCCGGTAAATAAAGGTACCTTACTTTCAAACCAAACGGTAATAGTTTGCTGGCTGTACTGGAGTCTTCAGCAACATTTATTGTTTTTCTTTTGATTGCTTGTACTGGTTTTAGCCCCTTTTAAAATTCTTCATTATTCATTGCTCGCAAAACTGAGGGCAGTCTTCTAAACCATTCTGTGTTGCGAGAATTGTCAAACGGCTCTCTGTGATACTGGTAGGAGAAAAGTCTTTCGGCTAACTGTTTGTTAAAGTTTTCAACTAAAGCCTGTGATCTGTGAACTCCCGGAATGCCTCTTCTAATTAGTAACTCTATGTTTCAACAATAATTGATTCACTTGGCCTTTAAATTCTTTTCCATCATCAACTTGAATCATGCGAGGATAAGTTAGGGGCCCCTCGTTGGTATATCAGCTGTATGGCAACAGCAACAGCAGAAGCACTTTTTTGTGTTAATGGCTCCGATCTTTGTATCTTGAAGCCATGTAATGACTGTGAGTGCGTACTTAAATCTTTTTCGTCTAATCCTATCAGAGGGTAAAAAATAGAAGGTCCATTTGAGGGGTGTCGTTTGGAGTTGTATTGACAAAGTGTGGTCTCTGTATTCGCTAGGGCGGGTTTAAATAATTGCCAAAATTTGCTTGTTTAGATAACATTCCTTTGCTGTTTGTTCATGACTCTGCCGCTTGGCTTGCTTTTAAATTGCTGTGATGCCCTTCCAATATCCTTTGGGCGAATTAATTTGATTTTGTTCATTTTTTATTCGGGCCAATTTATGTGCAACAAAATACACAAGGGTCTACAACGACAATAACGCGATTTTTTGCATCTTTTGTTTTTCTGATGGCTGATAAAAGTCACTAAATTTTGGTGGGGGCAATGTCTGGACCGGTTTGCTGTTATAGAAAAATATTGTTTTATTGCTTGATCAACTTTTTTTAAATGTGTAAGCTGCATCCCCCTGTCTTTTCAGTGTGTCATTAATAAAATCTAACTGCTAAATCTCTGCCTTTCATAGGCGTCTTGTGCAGCTGCTAGTTGCTCCATAGCTTTGTTATGCTTTTTCTCTCGTGCCCATTCCCCAGTTTACTAAATGCAAAATTATTCCGCTAAAAGCAAGCGCTCACACAGCGCCGCCTATCATTATTGCGAGTGAAGCCATTTTTTATAAATGTTTTTTTTTTTTTACATATTTATATTCTCTGGAATTATTCTTGCTTAACTAGAAATCTTTCGTAGAAAACGAAGCTGCCAACAATAGCAATCAGCTTTGCTGAACCCTCAAAGTCTAGTTTGCCAAGATCTGCTGGTTTAATTCTTAACAGGCTTTTACCAGCATTGAGTATCCTACACTTAGACCCCCAATAACAGCAGAATGGTATAAAAGGTTAGCAATAGTTTTTTCGGTGCTCATTTTAAAAAAAAATAATTATAATTATAAAAAAACTGAACAGCGATGATCTACTACAGCTACAAGGCAGCCTAAACCTTCCTGAACTTATGAAGACCAAGTTGATGATCAAGCTATTATGCCCAAAAAGGAGAGGCTGTATTCTTTGGCAGCTGTGGACAAACAAAACAGTTCCTCGGAACTGAATTCAGCATAGAACAGATTCAACAGATGTCGCCACAAGACATTTTAAAGTATCATAACAGGTATAAACGCAGCTGGGTCTAGGAATGGTAAAAAGTGTGGGGCAAGGGTTTTAGTTTGTACACTAAACTAGTCATTTGATTTGTCCCATTGATTTGAACAAGATCTTACGTATGATTTAACGCAAGATCCTGTTTTAAAAAAGTAAATTAGAGTCTCTAGGCTGTGATCTATATTACGATTTGGAAACATTGTTATCGCCATTAATCATGGGATTAATAACTTTTAATCATATAGATTTTATTTCCTTCAAATGAACGATCTGGAAAATCATCAGAACCGAAAACACTGAATCAGGTGGAGAAAGTAACCAAACTAGAAAATCACCAGAAAACGCTGAATTTCAGGCGGAGACCATTAAAAATCCTGGGCGTGTTGAAGCAGGAAGAAAATTAGCGAGTGGAACAGACAAAAAAAATTAATGTTACAGAAAAATGATCATCATGAAACATAACACCGCCAACGCCAGACAAGTTGATTCAATGCAGCTATAAAACCCATGTAAATTAAAGGGGCCCCCAAAGTCTTCATGGAATATTGAACTTAAACTGTTGCCATTTTTGGCCCCCTTGCTGCTGTTGGGGGCTTATTATGGCTATAAAATATATACACAATGGCAACAGAAACGAAAGAAGTTAAACAACCTGAACCGTTAAATACAGAAAAAAAACAACTGCACGCCAAACCGCCAATAACAAAGCATCTTTTTGATCCATTTTAATGGAATAATATTTTAAGAACTTAATTTAAATTTTTTTAAAAATAGATCATGGCGTATTTAAAAATGATGAAGTCAAAAAATAAAGACATGGAGTCTATAAAGGCATTTCCATAGACCCATGTAATTCAATGCGGTTGCTTCGGATGTAAACCTTCCTTAAGATTTATGCAGAAAAACGCTGAGCAAGACATCTCAACAATGACGCGTTTTTGAGGCGTGTGTGTACTATCTTAGACTTTTACTATTTAGATAAAAACATAGCTTGAAATTTTTTTGATAATTATAAGATACTTAAATAAAGAACTTGGTTGTCCTTAGAGGATGACTTAGTTATGATCTTAGGTTAACTTGGGTAAGAACTTGGGTGACTTGGGTGACTTAAAGATGACTTAAGTAAGAACTTGTAAATGACTTGGGGATGACTTGTGAATGACTTGAGGATGATTAAGTAAAAAATTGTGAATAACTTAAAGGATGATTTGTGAAGGGACTTGAGGATAATTTGGGAAATGACTTGAGGATAACTTGTAAATGACTTAAGGATGATTGTGAATGACCTTGAGGATGACTTGTGAATGACTTGGGATGACTTAAGTGTGCGTGCGTGGGGTGGGGGGGGGAGAACGTGCGTGCGTGGGGTGGGGGTGGGGAGACGTGCGTGCGGGGGGGTGGGGGTGCGAGGAGTTACCTCCCTTAGTGTCCGCACATAGCAAGTACAGGCAGTACCGTAGCCCTCTTGCACTATAAATAGGCGTTCACCGCATGAACGGTTATTTATAGCAAGGCGGATTTTACCGTAGCCCTCTTGCTACTATAATAGGCGTTCACCGCATGAACGGTTTTTATAGCAAGGCGGATTAACCGTAGCCCTCTTGCTACTATAAATAGGCGTTCACGCATGAACGGTTATTTAAAAGCAAGGTGGATTTACCGCAGCCCTCTTGTACAAAAATAAAGGCGTTCCCCAGCTGAACGGCTATTTATAGTAGCAGTCAGCAAGGCTAATTTTCACCTCAGACCTCTTGCTACGAAAATAAGGCGTTCACAGCATGAACGGCTATTTATAGTAGCAGTCAGCAAGGCTAACTTCACCGCAGGTTGCCTCCCACAACCAAAGAGTTTCATTATACTTTCCTTCTTGCACAAAAAAGTTTATACCAAACCCTCCTCACCGCCTTGTCTCATTTGGGTTTTTTGATCTTTGAAACATTGTTTGCGCCTTTCAAGGCAGTGACCCATAATCAGAGCGGGATGGATAGTTTTCTTTTCGCCAAGTTTTAGTAAAAGAGCCCCACTTTGTAAAAATGGAATCTTTTCGTAAACAGTCGAAAAATTATCAAAGCCATCAACATCTCTTTCAGTAATATTGCCCAATCTTTTCCTAAATCTCTTTGTGGAACCAACAAGTTTCAAGTAGCTGTGTAGTTCTTTAAATGGTTAGTTCTCGTTTTTCTTTTCCCACCTTCCAAAAACGCAATACTGCTCTTTGGCTTAAAAGGGTTAAAAACAGCGCTCACCTAATTTTCTTTTGTTTATTATACCATATAACTTGTAGATTGCATATGATCCTCCATAACAAAAAAGTTGTTCCTCTGTAAACAAAGCACGTCCGTCTCCATTGGAAGCCATGGCTAAAATGGCCGGCTCTTGCCAGCGTAGTAGTGTTGACGTGGAGTGTCACGTGGCAGTCCAGAATATTCGCGAACATTTGCTGATGAAATATGGGCAAGTTGCCCGAGGCGCACTTGCCAGGTAAGAGACAAAACGCAGTAAGCTCGCGAGGCATGGTTTATTGATTTTTGGTCGCAACATAGGAAGACACACAGGTGCAAAACGAGCCGCTCGGCCTGCGCTGTTGTCTATGTGTGTGTGTGTGTGTGAAGTGAGTGTTTTGTGTTTGTGCGCGTGCATATGTGAGTGCGCGCCGGAGTGTGTGTGTGTGTGTTGTGTGTGTGTGTGTGTGTGTGTGTGTGTGTGTGTGCGTGCGTGCGTGCGTGCATGTGTGTATACATGTGCATAATGCTTGTGTGCGTGTGTGTGTGTGTGTGTGTGTGTGTGTGTCTGTGTATGAGTGTGTGTGTGTGTGTTGTGTATGAGTGTGCGTGAGGAGAGGAGAGGGGAGAGAGAGAAGAGAAGAGGGGAGAAGAAGGAGAAGAGATAAGACTGTGTGTGTGTGTGTGTGTGTGTGTGTGTGTGTGTGTGTGGGGTGTGTATGTGTGTGTGTGGGTGTGTGTGTGGGTGTGTGTGTGTGTTTTGTGTGTTCGTGCGAGCCGCCTCTCTGTCTGTCTGTCTGTCTGTTCTAAGGGCAACTTAACCTTAACAGGCTTACTGCGAAGTAAAGGATAGCCTAGTGCACCCACCCTGTATATGGGCGCGTTCAGTAACTGCTTAGTTTTCCCTACGTTACTCTATGGGGATGTGTTCGTCCGGTACTTTCCTCTATGAAAACTTTAGTAATTGTATTAAAAACGGATAACCCTGCAAGAATGTTTGTTTGTAAAGGGGCGTTATTTTTTAGTTACTTGTCAGAGAACAGGAATAGGCGGCTTTTAGGCCACTTTCGCCCAAAAACGTGGTGGAGTAGCAAGTGAGCCAGGGTTGGTAAAATACTGTTCTCTCATGGTGTATCAGGGGAAAAACAGACTTATACTACTTGTCATTGTCACCGATCGGCGGTTCTAAATCAGCCGTCCATGTGTTTTTGGGGTAATGGTAGTTCAGGATAGAGAGCGTGGCGCGTGTGCATATGTATATATATGTGTTTGTGCGAGAGTGCGTGTGTAAGATTGGGGTTTTTGGGTTTAAAGGGGGAAGGTTAGGGTAGGTAGGGGGCTGGGGAAATAAGACAAACAATATTCTTGAATTCCAATCTTCCCTGGGTGAAGGGAATGAAGCGGGAGGTTTGGTTCGTTCCGTTGTTACCCTTTTGTTACTTTGGTTCTACACCCGAGAAGGCGGGCAGGATATCGGCTGTTGTTGGTGTTGTCAAATCTGTGAGTTGTTGTGGTAAATTTTCGTGTTGTTGCACGAGCAACAGCTAGTCCGTTGGTCCGCGTGTCAGCTCTGCGGAGGATACGCTGCTCTGACCAATCGCTGTCTTGTGTGTGAGTAGAGTTCGCTTGATTCCGACCAGAGCGGAATGCGTTGGGATAGCTTCACTTCGGTCCCTGGTGTCGTCGGAGTGGACGCGCCTTGTAGTTTGCCGGCGACAGCGCCGTTTGTCGAGCTGAGTGACTTCGAGTCATGTCAGTGCCCGGTCCTCGTCGGGTCTGGTGTGCCCTTGGCCTGTGCGGGTTCTGTGTCGTCTCTGTTGGCAGCCATTCAGCCAGTTGCCAAACTGGTGTGGTTGAACGTCTGTTGTCCAGGTTGGTGATTTGTTAGGTCATGGTGGTGTTGTTCGTCATGTTGTCTTGTATTATGGGAGTTGTACTGTAGTTGTCCTCATGTTTTTGTTAGTTGTATTATGTTTGTTGCGTATATGGTTGTCTAGTATGTGTCGTCTGGGTTCTGTGATTGAAACCCTTGTCGGCCGGTTTGTGTTACCTCTTTTCTGTATATTCTGTATGTAGTGTACATAGTGGTTCCTGAGTTCGATTGTCATGTGATAGTTTGGCTTTGACAATGTGGGTTCGATATAATAAACCCTTGATGGACGGTGATGTAGATATTGGTTGTGGGTTATTTCATGTTATTTCAGCGAGGTTTGTAAGAAGGTAATAAAGAGGTTGCATTTTTGTTGAGGATATAGTATGAGTTAGGTGCAGATGTTGTCTGCGTGAATCGTAAAGGGATTATGCTCAATTTCAGTTGTAAATAGTAGTGGTTCGTTGAAATTGATTAATGATTTCAGAGTCGACCTGCACAGCATTGGGTCGGTTAACTGTGCAGTAGGGCCAAGGCTAATTGGTAGTCGAGTGGTTTTATACCGGAAATACGGTCGTGGCTATTCAACTTATATTGGTGTCTTCTAACTTTGTTTCGAGTCATGGTTCTTGACGCGTGTGTCGTGCGCGTGCAGACTGTATGGTGATGTATGCATGTGGTACGGACAGGAGTCCATATGGTTAGAAGTTTTGTTAAGTAAATGCAGTCATCACACATGCAGGGAGTATGTGTTTGTGGACAGAATAGGGTTGGAGAAAGTATCTTAGGTTGCAGGGAGTAGTCCCATTTGAAATTTAGTAGTCGGAAAGAGAGTGAGGTAAAGTTTTAAAGGGGGGTAGTTCAGCCGTTTATAGGATAAAATGGAGGATGTGCAGCATGTAAAATTGTATGAAGTATGGTTTTTGTTGGCAAAACAAGGATTAACCACTGGGTTATCTGACAAGAGATGACATGAGGTGGGGTGCTGGATGGAAATTTTGGCGAACAAAGCATGTTGTGTTGATATATGATATAATTGGGCAATGCAAGAGGGAAAGAGAATATGAATGTTGGGCTGGGGAGCCGATTTCTTGTGAATATGCTAGAACTGTGAACCGTTAAAAAATTGATAAGTTTTTTTTTGTTCTTTTTTTGTTTTTTCTTTGAGAGATGTGTATTACTAATGATTACTATGTGGAAACTTTCCTTGTGAGATTGCCCAT